>CM060176.1:85163235-85212326 GCA_030549775.1 Tamarix chinensis | reverse complement strand
ATCTGAAATAATCAATGAGATTATTAATGAAATTAGAGATGATTCTTTGGCATAATAGTGGATGAAGTAGAAGACGTAGCAAAGAAAGAATATAAGGCATTTTTTTGAATTATGTTGATGATAGGGGTTTTGTTATGGAAAGATTTGTTGGGATTGTACATGTTAAAGATACAACTACTTTATCACTTAAGACTGCACTTGAATCAATGTTGAGTTAGTATGGGTTATGTTTATCAAATGCACAAGGATAAGGGTATGATGGAGCTAGTAATATGTGAGGTGAATTTGGTGGTTTGAAAATATTGATTTAAAATGAAAATCCCTGTTCCCATTATGTTCATTGTTTTGCTTATCAACTTTAAATAGCTCTTATTGTTGTGGTAAAATGTCATAATGAGGCTAGTTGTTTTCATAGCAATGTTACATGAGATGTGAATGTTGTTACATCCTCTAATAAGTATTAAGATTCTCTTCGAGATAAACAAGTTACTTATATAGCAAATGCATTGGAAGAAGGCTTGATAGAATTTGGTTGGGTATTGAACCAAGAATCTGTTCTTATAAGGGCCTGTGATACTCATTGGGATTTTCATTTAAGGATATTTTTGAGTCTCAAAAATTTATTTTCTCTTGTGATCAAGGTACTTGAAGATGTGGAAGCTGATTAGACATTTGATAAAAATGGGGATGCTACATTCTTATTATATGTATTACAAACTTTTAACTTCATTTTCATGTTACATTTGATGATAAATGTTATGGGAGTTATAGGTAATTTATCTCAGGCATTGCAAAAGAATGATCAATACATTTTGAATGTCTTAACAATTGTTGAAATTGCTAAAGAGTATTTTCAAGTGATGAGAGATGATGGATAGGAAGGTATTTTGAATGAAGTTATTTTCTTTTGTTATAAGAGAGACATTAATGTTCCCAACATAAATGAGCAATATGTTAAGGAGAAGAGATCAACACGCTAAGATCCAATTGCCACGAATCTACATCATCATAAATATAATTATCTTTATAGTGTTATAGATTCAGAGCTAAAGAAGCTTAATTGTAGGGTTGATGTAGCGAGCACTGAACTATTGAGTTATGTTGCCTATTTGCATTCTTCATTATCATTTGAAGCTATTAACTAGCAATATTTAATTAGATTAAACACTTTTGATCCTAATGATTTATCTATTGTTGATGTTGTGGCATTAGACAATCAACTTAAGAATTATATTATAAATGCTTGATCAGATAACATGTTTCATGGCTTAAAAGAGCTTGTTGATCTTTCAAGAAAACTAGTGTAAACCAAGAAGCATAAGACATATCCTTTCATCTATAAGCTTTTGAAATTGGCTTTCATTTTTTTGATAGCAACTACAAGTGTCAAACAGGTTTTTTTTTAATGAATTTTACCAAGGATACATCATGGAAAATAATGTATGGTCAATAGCTTCAAGATTGTTTTGTAACATTTAAAGGGAGAGATGTATTTAATTCTATTAGCAATGATGTCATTGTCGATCGCATTCAAAGTATGAAAACTCAACGAATATTGTTGTAAAACTATGTATATTTTTTTATATTTAAGAGGAATGTATTGATATTACTTAAGAGTATTATTTTACATGATAACGCCGTGTTATTTGGATCCTGGCTCCACCATTGGCTGTGGGTGTATGGAACCACCATGCACCACACATGTAGGGATAAGAAAAAGACGGTATGGTTGGTTGATGGAACAATAATGTATGAAGAGGGCTAGGTTGAGTAGTTTGGTAGGGAAAAAGGGAAATGCTCAATAATACAGGAAGGAACAAGAGGATGATGGTGACTCAAACATTTAAAGGTGGTGTGTGTTGTTGGCTATTGTTACTACTCAGGCATGGTGACCATAACGAGGAAGGCTGACAGTTTGATGAGAATAGATCAACATGATTTATGAGGAAGAAAAGATGGAAGCCAAGTAGGGTCAAGGTGCAACACTAAAATAAAAGGAGAAAGAGGTAGAAAAGAGAGAGGAAAATGGATGAGGGGGAATGAAATGAAGTAGGAGTGGTGGAGGAGGTCTAATGGGTGATAAAAACCAAGGAGCAAGATAGGGAGGTTCGACAAAAGTCTTGGCTAATAGATCGACGGCAAGGCCAGGAAGGAATTGATGGTGATAGTGACTTGATGAGGGTTGGTTTGCAAGGAAATAATCAAAATCAACAAAGTTACGAAGGGGTATTGCATAATGTGATAAGGAAACTTAGTTTTGTGGAAAAGAAACCACATGCATAAAGCTAGTTCAAATGCATACAGTAGTTGAAGGGCCAAGGAAAAAAAAGGAGGGGAGGGTGATGTAGGGTCAAATTGCTTAGAGAAAAAGGAAAATAGGAGTTTTGATTAGGTATTTAAACACACCATAACATTGTGTTGATTTATGCAAATGTTAGAGAAGTTTAAGTGTAGAATGTGAAGGATATAAAAACATGGGGGTCTTATGTTAATTGACACATACCGTGTTTCCCAATAAAATATTTGATGTATTTTGGACAAAAGTCAATAGTAGAAAAATGAATATTAGAGTCCTATGATTCATAGATGTGAACCCTATTTTTTCTTTATTTTTAAAACATATTGTTTTCCCCATAGGGTTTTTTCATCTATAAAAGGAGACAGTGTGAAACCCTGGCCATTGAGTATCGTGTGACCCAACTTCTTATTCTTCTCCATATAATTCTCCATTCAAAGAGCATTATTGATTTGTGTAATTGATTAGTTTAATCATCATGTAATTATACAAGAGCACGAATAGAGATATCTATTTTTTTCCGTAATTATTCTATTTAGTGATTTAATCCTCAATTGTTCATAATCTTGTTAATTTTAGTTTTTGATTTGGATCATTTCAATCCACAATATTCTGCAATAATTTGGTATCACAGCTACATTGTTGAAGAGATCTACTTATCGGGATGGGTACTAGATTCAATATTGAGAAGTTAATTGATCCATTAATTTCATATTATGAAAATTGAAGATGCGGGTGATTTTAATTCAGAAAAAATTAGAAAAAGCTTTATCCAATCATTCAAAGAAGCTTAAATTGATGACAGATGAGTTATTTGAAGAATTAGATATGAAGGCCCTCTATACCATTAGTACGTGCAAAATTACCAAAATGCTCCTATGCCATGTAATATTGATAACCATTCTAAAAATAAATGATAATAAGATAATAAAACCCTATTCTCATATCCAACACAAAACAATACTTATTATACATGTTATTATACTACTCACCATAGTACATACAAAATTACCAAAATGTCCCTAGACCATACTAATTTGATATTCATGCTCTAACATGAGTTACTAATGTAATGAACCCCTATTATCATACTTAGCACACATTATTACTTATCATGCGAATTAATTAGGCTAACCACCATTTCACCTTCAAAATTACCAAAGCACCCTAGGCCATATAATAAAAACATTCACGATGGAATATGTATTTCTGATACCACTAACCCCTAATCTCATTCTCAAACCCACAAAACACTTAGCCTACACATTTACTGGAATGATCACCATCATATATTAAATATTACTAAAATACCCCTAGACCCTAAAAATATTTATATTCATGCTAAATCATGTGTTTATGGTACACTAAACTCCTATCTCTATTCCTAGCTATATTTATAACACAACTGGCATCCTAATTAGGGTTAAATATCATGATGAATTGGCCCTTGGGCTCATAGTAGTAATATTTTTACTACAAGTTTCTATACATACCTAACATAACATACATCAGTATTACCTAACATTAAACCCCTTCTCAATCCCCCTTTCAAACAAATAACATCTTACCCAAAAATCATACATTCTTTTTTCATTTTCCAAGATAATATTAATAATCATGGGATTATTTGTAACACATCATATCTACCCAAATCACATGTCAAAAACCCTAATATGCTAGCATATGATATCAAAATATTTTAGTGGGGTATAAAGGTTACCTTATTTCCATAAAAAACAAACTTTACCGATAACTGGCTAAAAATGCTCAGGCTCTGTTAATAAAATAATATTAAAAATACCATATTAATATTAGATAAATAAAGTAATGAATTTTATTGAAAATAATTATTAAATATTAAATTACTAAACTACTCTTATACCTTAAATATTATCTAAAACACATAAATTTACACGATATAAGTCACATTGTGTGTGCAACGTGAGCCATGAAAAAATTGGCAAAATGGAAGTGGGAGATGGTGGGAGGTGTTGATTTTGGTTGTTGGGTGGGTTCATAAGGTGGGGAAGGAGATAGCTAGTGGTTGTGTAGTGTAAGTGGTTTGAAGGTGGCATAAGCTACAAGGAGAAATGTGCAGAGAAGGGAAATAATATGAAGAAAAGGAGAAGAATAGGAAGAAAAGGGGGAAAGACAAGTGGGTTGGGGTGGCTGTGGGTGATGGTATAGGAGTGGAGGTTAGGGTGGTGGCAGATAGTTGGGAGGAGCTACGGTGGTGGAGGAAAGGGAAGGGGAGAGGTGGCCAAAGGAAAGGTGGTGGCTTCAAGGTGGGGGTGTTGAAGGGAGGGAGGGAGGGAGGGAGGGAGGGAGGAGGAGGATAGGGGGTTTAGAGTGTAGGGTAGGTGGCGGTGTAGGGGAGGTGACAGGCTAGGTAGGTAGGTGTGGTAGGGGATGAGAATGGAAGGGAAAGGGCACATAGAGGAAGGGGACTAGGGGAGATACAAGGTTAGAAAAGGAAAGAAAATGATGTGTCCGAGGGACGTGGTGTAGGGTGTCTAACAGGAAGAGAGGTTGGCGCAACAGGCATGCAAGGGTGTAGGAGAAGGAGAGGACATGCACATGGGGGTCTAGGGTGTGTTTGCCCAAGAACAAATGGGGGAAAGAAGAAGAGGGGAAGGCTTGGGTCATGCAAGGGAAATAAGAAAGGAGAAGGAAGGCCAGGTCGGGCGAGAGAAAGAAGGAAGGAGAGGGAAGTTGGGCTAGTTGTGTAGGAGAGGAGAAGAGAAGAAGGGGGAGAGAGGTTGGGTTGACTTAGGGAAAAACAAAAGAAAGAAGGGAAGAAGGCCTGAGATGGCTCGAGGGAAAAGGAAAAGAAGAAGGAGGGATGGTTCGGGTTGGCCCAAGGGAAGAAACAAGAAAGAAAAAAAAGAAAGAAAAGGGAAAAGGAAGAAAAAGGAAAAAAGAAAAAGGAAAAGAACAAAAAGAAAATAAAAATAGATTTAGGCTTAAGATTATAATTTAGATTAAAATTGGGCTATTGAAAAAATATTATATTAATTTATTCAAAAATTAGGGTATTAATTTAAGAAAATAATTTTGGTACAATTATGGCTTAGGGTTTATTTAAATAAAAGGAGTAAGACAAAGTAATAAAAATAATCATATTAATTTATTAAATAAATATATGTTCGTAAGTCAAAGGTTCACAAAAATAATTAAATGAAAATTTTAAAGATTACATATTTTCGGATAAAAAGTTAAACATTTAAATTTTAAGCTATAAAATTTGAGGTATTACATATATAACCTGCATAAGTGATTTGGATGGATAAATGGTATACTTTGAGCGAAAAGCATGAAAATTGATAAAAATAAGATATGGTAATTCAATGTCGAGATATGCAAGTTTATTTGGTTGAAAAAGTGTTAGACTATGTTAATACATATTCTAATGTGGTTAAGGAGGATTTATAAGTATGAATGTAATACCCCCAAAATTCACTCCTGAATTTTTTTTTGAAAGAATAAAGGAATAAAGCGGAAGCTAAAATAGAATTTGGGGAATATTACCGCCACATATAACATAAGATAAATGTCCACCATCTATCTCATGCTAAATGCAAGGCTAAAACCTATCAAAAAAATAATTCCAAACAACATTTATGCCATGAGGATAAACTCTCACAATGAGATATCCACTGGTAGATGGCAAGTGAACAATTTCATTGAATAAAATCATCGCTAAATGAATCAGCGGAACCTGTGAAATAAACCTAGATTTTAAAAGCTTATCAGAGTACGAGGAATTAAAAGTCAATTACAAAGCCCTTGAAATTTTAAATACAACACTTGAAATTTTCAAAAATAAATATGGTTAAACACGACAAATCCTGATGGATCAAATTCCAGATTGGCTACTTTCTCAAGCCAAGCCTTCCACCTAAATATAATACCGATCTCAAACCTACACAAGAAGTTTTCTCCCCACCATCAGTGGATCATCACAGGACCCATTCAACCAAGGTAGTATCAGTACGGGTCCAATACTGAGTAAATCCTACTACCCTATCTTAGGGGAGAGACATAAACTATAACATCAAGTGCATATTGAATCATGGTGCATTACGTTGATAATATTATGCATATTAAATACCCAAATCATAAATCTTACCATACACATATAATAACATGCGAAACATATACAACATCCTATTTAAACATTTAAGTGTGGTATGACGGAAATGTAAAGTAACTCATGCACCTCAGGTAGGAATAATCCATATTATTGACAACTCATTACATAGCCACACAATTTCGGATGCAAACATCTTAAACTAATAAGAGATTCAGATTAACCAATTAGGCATTTATGGACAATGTTAAACCAACCAATTGGGCATTTATGGACAACGCCAAACCAAACCAATCGGGCATTTATGGGCAATGCCAAACCAAACCAATTGGGCATTTATGGACAATGCCAAACCAAACCAATCCAATCGGGCATTTATGGACAATGTCAAACCAATCCAATCAGGCATTTAGCAAGTAGCCATTTATGGGCAATGCCATACCAAACCAATCGGGTATTTATGGACAATGCCAAACCAAACCAATCGGGCATTTAGCCCCACGGACATTACTTAAGGACATGTCCAGCCTTGAGCCTTACTTAGGGACATGCCATCCCCGAATATTACTTAGGGACATGTCCAGTTCTGAGCATTACTTAGTGATATGCTCAGTCCTAAGCATTACTTAGGGACATGCTCAGCCTCGAGCATTACTTAGGGACATGCTCAGCCCCGGACATTACTTAGGGACATGTCCCGTCCTGAGCATTACTTAATGACATGCTCAGCCTCGGACATTACTTAGGGATATGTCCAGCTCTGAGCATTACTTAGGGACATGCTCAGCCCCGGACATTACTCAGGGACATGTCCAGCACCGAGCATTACTTAAGGACATGCTTAGCCTCGAGCCATGTGAAATGCCCCAAAATTTTTAATTTTAAAGATTATATTTAAATAAGGTTTTATCAGAAAATTTAATTTAATAAATTATTTTTACTAAAATAAAAAGAAAATTTATTAGGGCAAATTAATATGAAATTTTATTAATATATTAATTAGAGGAAATTTGAGTATAATATCTAATTAAGGAGTTTAATTAGGGAAAATAAATTATTTTATTCAAATTAAGAAAGAGAAAATAGTTTCAAATTAATTTTAATTTTATAAATAAATAAATTAAATAAAATTTGAGCGATTTATTAATTTAAAATGAAAATTTTGGAAAAATCCTTTAAAAAGCCTATTTTAGCCTAAAAAGGGATTTAAAAATTATTTTATTTAAATATTATTAATTTTAAATATCCTAAATATTCAGATTTATATAATTTGACCCAACCTAATTATTTCTCTTTTCCTTTTTTTCCCTTTTCCCTTTTTCCTTTTCTTTTCTTTTCTTTTCCTTTTTCTTTCCTTTTCTTTCTTTTTCTTCTTCTTCACCAAATTGGGCCTGTTGCGCGGCCCAATTCCTTTTCTTCTTTCCTTTTCCTTTGGCACGACCTAGCCCATGCATCGTCGCCGCCCCCTTTCTCTCCACGTCGCATTTTACTTCTTCTTCCTCTCGAACGCCGCGTTTTACTTCATTTTTTTACCGTTGCATGGCAACCCGGAACACCATTCATTATCCCTTTTTACACTCAAAACTCGTCGTTTCATTTAACCTCGTTCACCCTCGCGCTGCACCGCCCGGTCGAGCCTCCCCCTATCTTCTTCTTTCTCCTCCTGCCCGACGCCATAACTACCAGCTCCGTAGCTCCCCGAAAATGGTGCCGCCGGTCACACGTGGCGTGACCGGCCCTTCTCCCGCTCATTCTCTCCCTCTTGACACACCCTTCAATTTGAATTGCCCCAATCTTCCTCTCTTCCCCACGTTCTCCCCCATTTTCCTCGCAAAGGTCGGGAAATTTTCAAGATGTTGCCGCCCGACCTTCAGCACGAATAACCCATTTTCCCACCCAAATTGAACTCCTGGTAACTTCCCCAACTCAAAACTAACCTCCAAAATTATAAATACCTCTCTTATGGCCTGGGTTTGGGATTTTTCTTTCCCTGAAACCCTAAGTATTGTATGTTTGCCACCGCCTCTTTAGACGCCCCTTCCTCCACCTTTAGCTAGCCTAGACGCCTCTTCTTCCTCCCAATCTCTTCCCTGCAACACCCTCTAATTAACTAAACCATCTACGACCTTCGATTCACCTTTCACAGGCCTCCATAAACATGCAAAGTTAGCTAGTTCTCTCGCTAGAAAATTCCACCCCGAAACCTTAAAACACCAGCCACCACCACATCCGCCGCTTCTACCACCCTCTAAGCCAACCAATATCTCCTTCTAAGTCTCCTCCACCGACCCATAAACTTATTTTATTTTTATCCTTTCCCCTCACCTATTTTTCTTCATTTTTACCTCTCTTCGATCCATTTTCCGGCCACCTCCGGGAACCACCGCTGGTTCCACCCATACCCTCGAACTCAAGGTGAAACCCTAGACCTTTTAAACACTTACTTTCAATTTATTGATAATTATTCTGTTTTTTCCTCAATGTTAATGTTAATTCGACTTTAATTATTATTATTATAATAATTATTATTATTGTTATCAACCGTATCCTAATTTCTAAAGTTTGTTGACAGGTCTAGGAGTATTATTGAGTAAGATAAATTACTATTCTCAAATTTTTCTTATTTAATGGAATTATTACATTATTATTATTATTAATATTATTATTATTAGTGTAATTATTTAATTAATGTTGTAATTATTTCAGGAGGGGCAGAAACCAAAAATTATAATTAAGCCTCGCACTTTTTCTTTGTATTAATATTATTAACTTTTTTAACATTATTTCTAATTATATTATTATTATTATTATTATCTTTATTAACTTTATATTATAAGTATATATAATGTTAATATCATTATTAAAATTTCGAATGATATTATTATTATTAAATTGGGGTGGTTCGAAATCCACCTTATACTTTTAAGAATTTTGGTATTAATAATATTAATATTCTACTAATAAAAGCATCATCATCATCATCATCATCATCATCATCATCATCATCATCATTATTATTATTATTATTATTATTATTATTATTATTATTATTATTATTATTATCATTATCATTATTATGCTATCATTTTTATTTTGGTGAAGGGTAGAAACCCTTAGATCACCACCCTCTTCGAATGAAAATAATAATTCATTTGTATTTTTAAGTAATAGTTTCTAAAGTTATTTATTAAGTAGTAGTGTTTTAATTAAAAACCAAATCTTGGAATAAGTCAGAGAATAATAAAATTATATAAGAGAGTCTAATTCTAGTATGCTTTTATATAAAAGGTGAATCCAGTCAAATCCCTCAAGAGGAATAGGAGCGTGCACCAAGACCGGTGTCATTTTAGGTAAGGGTTTACTAAGGCCATTTGTGTGTTTATATGCATTATGTGCTTCATATGCCATGTATTCTATGTTTATTATTATCAATTATTTCGTATGTGGCATGATTATAAAGTTGGAATATGTTGGTATGAATAAATCATGGCATGAAGATTATATGTATGTTTATGTTATTATTATTGCATGATATGGCCTTAAGACATGCGTATTAGGGTTGTAAAATAATGATGGAGAGTGTAACAATGCGGTGTTAGGGTTTTGCATGAAATGGCATGGTGTTAGGGTTTACATGAAATGACATGATGCTAGGGTTTTGCATGAAAGGGCATGATGTTAGGGTTTGCATGGAAGTGTGGCATACATGGAGCTAGGGTTGCATATGAATTAGGGTTTGCATGGAAGTGAGGTAAATGTGAAGCTAGGGTTTGCATATAAATTGGGGTTGCATGGAAGTGTGGTATACGTGGAGCTAGGGTTTGCATATGAATTAGGGTTTGCATGGAAGTGTGGTCTGCGTGAAACTAGGGTTTAAATGGAAATATTTCTACGTGGAGTTAGGGTTTGCATGGGAGCTAGGGTTTGCATGGGATTGTGGTACATGGAGTTAGGGTTTGCATGGGAGCTAGGGCTGCATGGAAGTGTGGGTTACGATGAGTTAAGGTTTGCATGGAGTTAGTTATGCATGTCTAGGCAAAGGTTTGTGAGTGGATAGTGTTATGATTAAAATACTTAAGACATTAATCTTTTAAAGTGGAAGATTATTGAGCCGGGTCCAGACGGATCCATCGGTCAGGAATAGTGGTTAGGGTTTTACCCTATATGTGACTGATCCACTAGTAATAATAGTGGTTAAGACATGAGGTCCTATATGTGACTGGCCCACCGACAATAATAATGGGGTGGCTCGAGCTTAATAAATACAAACCAAAATTGTTAAAGCTCTTAAAAGACATTAATTACTTACAGTGAAACACCATGCGAGCAGGAATGAGACCGATCCACTAGTCAGGAATAATGGTTAGGGTTTTATCCTATATGTGACCAATCCACCGGCAATAATAATGGTTAGGACATGAGGTCCTATATGTGACTGGCCCACCGGCAATAATAGTGGGGTATTCCTATTTCTGCATGGATCTGATAAAAGGCATGGTGTGTATCGACTTTTGATAAAAGAAAGATTAAATGATTAATTTGGATCTTTTTGGGCCTTATGTGTGGACTTGTTGATTATATGTTATGGATTTCACTTTACGCTTCTGTTTATTATATGTATGGGTTGTAATTGTATGTGATCATTATCCTACATGATTTAATGTGTTATATGTCGGCCTTAGTACTCGGTTACCTTACTCAGTACGTAGCGTACTGATCACCCGTTTCATGGGTGCTACTCATTCCCACGAGTAGAAGGCCCGTCTGATCTATTGTAGGTAGGAGATATTTACTTTAATGCTATCGATGTCTACGGAACATCAGGAGGGGCATAGTGATAGTTGGACTAGATCGATTTCTAGAGAGACGTGGCCGTTCTCTTTTAATTTATGACTCATGTTATTTTTATTATGTTTAAGTTATCGAAACAACTTTATTAATGTTGTTTAATTATTATTTGAAAAACAATAGTTGGTATTTCGAATTATGTAAGACTTGCACATACTCTGATTTCCGTTATTATAAATTTGAATTTATATGGTATTATTGATAATGTTTTCTTAGCCTTAGCACTTGGTACCGGAATAGTAGAAGTGAACTGGTTTGGTACTAAGTGTGGTGGTAACATCCCTAGAATTTATAGTTTTAATTTATGAGTATTGCTTTTTTTAAATAAAAAATGTGTAAATTTTGGGGTGTTACACCATGATTTAAACACATTTAACACCTTGTAGCTAGAGAACCATATCCATGTAGCTAGAAAACCATAAAGTGTGCTCCTCTCTTGGCAAACAATTCATGCCACACATGTTTTCCAGTCAATTAATCAAGATATATATATATATATATATATATATATATATATATATATATTACGATCTCATACTTGTAACATGCTCTTTTACTCAATCATACTCCTAAATAGAAAATGAAATCCCATTCCAATAAGTGTAAGCTCATTCGTCCTCCTCAAAAGAGTTAAATAGTCCTATCATGCATATTTTTACCCTAACATGATCAACAATGAGCCAAAGTATGAATTACTTAAACCTCATGATTATACAAAGCAGCATACAAGGCATATTACATGTTTGACATACCGACCCATGTGAGTCACACACTTTCACCTCTTAACACATATGCACAACGGTCCATCCTCACGAAACACCCATAAGTGGAGTTAAGTAGAGACTTACCTAAATCCAAAGCTAGCTAAGCAAATTGAGATGAGAGAGAGCTATCGAGAACTCGATAATCCATGAGGAAGATTTCCTAGATCGCCGATAGAAATCGAAAACTAGGTTAGAAACTATCTTATCAATCAATAATTCAAATATTATAATTAAAACCATATAATGAGACACAAACAATCTTTCTTGAAAAACGTGTCCAAAACCTAGGACTTAAGAGCATAGCTCTATTAAGATTTAAGATTAAATATTACTCAAATCGGGTTAAATACATATCACTTGAAGTATTTTTAAATTGGTTTGGAAGTTAAGGAAATGACAATAGATTATAAGTTATTTTTATCGAAAATGATTTTATGGTTAGGTTTTACAACCCAAAAGAAGAACCAACCATTTGTAGAGAACCAAATCCAACTCGATAAGATAAAAACATAATTCAAATGATTTAAAAGTCAAAGCCAGAAATCGATTAGATAAAAGACGCATATCACAATTAATTTTATAAAACCATATCCAACAAATCAGGGTTTTTAATACTCGAGCTACGAACCGACTAATTAACTTTTATTATCTCAAATTGATAGCTTAAGAGTACAATTAAACGAATTTTAAATAAATCTAGATAATCAATATCAACAAAATGATCTTCCAATTAGCCTATTCAGGACGATCCGTTTTCAAAATTAGGATTTTAAAGTCCACAACACAAACTCTGATAGTTCAAATCAATTAATTTCAATTGAAGGTATTAGAATGCAATTAGGATCATTTTAACTATCTCTATATATTCAATTTTATAAAAACAATAATACAAATGATCAATTTCATAATTTTACTTAAAATCTAGGGATTTAGACCCGAAAATACAATTCGGTTAAATTCTATTAACTTATTTAAATTGAATGTTTGGAAATGAAATTAGACATATTTTATAATATATCATATAATCAATTGCTCAAAATCAATAAAAGAAATACCCAATTTAGCATAATTAGGGTTTTTGAGCCTAGAACTCAAATCTTATCAATTCTTGCTAAAATATATAAATTGATAGTTCGGAATTAAAATTAAATATATTCTAATGTAATTTATATACTCAATTGAATAAAACAACCCGATTACGCTATTCAATTTAGACCTGTAAGACTTTTGACCTAAAAATCCAATTCCGATCAATTTCACATAATTTTCCCAAATCAACACTTTCGATATGAAATTACATACATTTCAAACGATATTATAAAATAAATTGAGTGAAATGACTCGATTATGCAATCTAATTTCATCACATATGAATTTTGACCTAGAAAGTCAATTCCGATTAATTCCACATAATTTTCTCAAATTGACAGTTCCAACGTGAAATTAGATACATTTTACAGCATATTATAAAATCAATTTACCCAAAATAGCTTAATCGGACGAATTTGAAAAATTCGGGCATAACTTGGCCAAAAATCTAATTTTCACAAATCAACCAAATACTCTACAATTAACCACTCTAAATCAATCATACAACATATATATACATAATTACACAATTAATTTAGCTTATCATAATCTAATTCATACTCAATTAATTAAATCAAGGGAGGGATCAAAGCATCGAGGAGCGAAGTCTTTAGGATCAAATGAAATTCTAAAGCTAGTACATGTTTCTGGCATCCCATAGCATAGCATATTTTATGAAATTGGACAAGATTGTTGGCCAATAATAGCCATGCCATCTAATAAGCCAACCCATTTTATGCCCTTCTTCTTCTTCTTCTTCTTCTTCTTCTTCTTCTTCTTCTTCTTCTTCTTCTTCTTCTTCTTCTTCTTCTTCTTCTTCTTCTTCTTCTTCTTCTTCTTCTTCTTCTTCTTCTTCTTCTTCTTCTTCTTCTTCTTCTTCTTCTTCTTCTTCTTCTTCTTCTTCTTCTTCTTCTCCTTCTACTTCTCCTTCTCCTCCTCCTCCTCCTCCTCCTCCTCCTTCTTCTTCTGCTTCTTCTTCTTCTCCTTCTCCTTCTACGTCTCCTCGTCCTCCTCCTTCTTCTTCTTATTCTCCTTCTTCTTCTCCTTCTCCTTCTCCTTCTCCTTCTGCTTCTCCTTCTTCTTCTTCTTCTTCTTCTTCTCCTTCTACTTCTCCTTCTTCTTCTACTTCTCCTTCTCCTCCTTCTTCTCCTTCTCCTCCTTCTTCTCCTTCTTCTCCTTCTTCTCCTTCTTCTCCTTCTTCTCCTTCTCCTTTTCCTCCTCCTTCTCCTCCTTCTCCTTAGTAAATTGGGATAAGGGAAGGCCGGAGAAGCTTCGTTCGAGGTCGACCAGTGCTCGCTGGCCATCACCTGAGCTCGACGCGACTTGGCGGCGGCACCACCTACTCCAACTGCTACTGCTGCGCTTGGTTGTTGTGCTGCATCGGTTGCGGTTGCTGCTTGTTGTGGCTACTCCTTTCTGCGGCAGTCAGTTGCAAATGTGGCTGGCGGTGGCTGGAGTGGAGGAGATGGGGTTGGGGCTCACGTAGAGGGTAGGGGACAGAGGCAGCCGGGAAAGAGAAAGAGAAGATAAAGGAGAGAAGAAGAGAGAAAAGGAAAAGAAGAAAGGGGTCAGGGGAAACCGGTTTATTTTTTTTTACAAATAAAAATACAAGTATAAAATAAAACAATAAATATCTAAATTTATTATTGGAAGATTTTATCTAAATTTTTTTTAACAAAAATCATTTCGTAAGGACCCGAACATAGAGCCGGCAAAAGTTGATCCGACCCGAAAAATCCGACGAATACCGACTCGATCCGCCCGAAATCCGATCCGATTTTATCCGAGTAATTAAAAGCCCGAAATCTATACGACCCGATCCGATACATATCCGATATCCGATATAACCCGAGAAATCATAAGCCCGAAATAAACCCGACCCGACCCGCTATTCACCCGAAACCCGATATAACCCGAAAAACTATAAATCCGAAATGACCCGATCCGATCCATTATTTATCCAAAACCTAATATTATCTGAAAAATTATAAATATATAAATATTCAACTTGGTACTACCCAAAAATTAACATTAACCCATAACTCGAAATTTTTAAAACATCATAAAACATGAAATAATATAGATGTGCAACTAATCCATACTAGCACTTACATCAAAATCTAGAAACAATATACTTTCATATAATTTATATCACTTATGTATATACAAATACAATATCCATTGATACTAATAGAAATAAAAGTAGAGAAAGAAAAGAAGAATAACACTACTATGTCATTTAAATATTAGTTCACTTCCATTATTCCATCTAGTACCATAAGATAATAGCAGTGCAGCCTTGAACACTATATGTTAGTATCTATACGGCCATACCTTACAATATAGCACCTACAATATCATAGGAAAGTAGAAAAAATCTAGAGTGAGAATGTTAGTTATTTATTATAAAAAATAAAGATTAATATTTTTTATTACATCAATAGTGTTAAATAGTAAGAAGTCTATATTAGTTGGTCTTTTGTCAATAATAGTCATTATTACTTACTTTATTTAATTTTTATCTTATTTAGCTTGATATGACCTAATCAAAATATATAATAAAAAAACTAATATGTTGTTATTACTATTTTTGCCATAATTGATATTCATTGATTACTATTATTATTGTTATCATTATTTTTGTATTATTATTACTATTACTATTATTATTATTATTATTATATTTATTAAAATTATGTTGATATGATGTGATCAATCTCTTTTAAAAATAATATGAGAAGTACAACCTTAGAAGTCTTCATTTGTCATCAATTATCAATGACTATTATAAGTTAATATCATGTAAGGAGCGTATAAGATATAAATATAATATAAACTTAAAATAATACTAGAACTCAATATGACCAAGCTAATAATGTAGTTGAATTATAAGTTATACCTTAACATCAAAAGAAAAGTGATACGATTTGAAAACTTTTAAATTTGAAATGTCAGATACATCTCCAAAGATAAAATAATGATAAAAAATTCTAAGGCCCCAAAACAATTAATATAATAATTCACTTTTAATTGAATAAGATAAATTAAAATAAATGATCTCAAAATAATTAGCTTTTAATAATATCTTGGAATAAAAAGAAAGAAATAAAATGACACAAGCATGGTTCAAATATGAAATGACCTAAATTCAATCTAAATTCGACCCGAAAATATAATAATTGAAACTCAACCAAGCCCGATCCGAACCCGAACCGAAATTAGAACAACCCAAATTTACCCGAATCCGAGTCCATCCGATCTCAACCAGACCCGACCCGAGAGCTTAGAATGACCCGAGATTATCCGATACTGAGTTGATCCGAATCAAACCCGACTCAGCCCGACCCGACAAAATGATCCGAAATTATCCGAAACCGATATGACCCGATTATTATATTACCCGATCCGATAGTGACCCGACCCGCCCGATTGCCAGCTCTACCCGAACATACAAAATCGATATAAGTGCCACATAAGGAATCTCGGAAATGTTTTTGAAAAAATTACTAATGAACGTAAAAATTTATATTGTTCACGGAAATACATTATAAGACATCGAAAAATTATTTAAAAGCATATACGAAAATATTTAAGTCAAATTCTAATAAACCGAGACTAATTTAAATAATTTTTTAAATCGGCTTTCCGCAAACCAAAAGGGCAAAACGGAAGAAAATTAATTTTGGAAAGAAATTCCTAAATAAGCTTAGAAGATCTTTTTAATTTAATACTTTCCGACAATCTTAATGACTTCGGAAATGAATAAATTCAAAGTTAGAAATATTTTCTATGGATAAAATCATTAAAGTAATTGACTATTTTAAATGGAAATTTTATAATTTAAATAATATATTTTGTTAAAGAAATATAACTCCCAAAATAAAGTTGTAATCACACGACGAAGTTATAATCGAAAACGAATCTAAAATATTAAAAATCAAAATATAAGAAAGAATGGAAATACATATTTTTAACCAAAAATCGAAATCATATGAATATAATGAAATCAAAATTGCAAATGAATTTATTTAGAATGATCCACAACGACAACGATTAATTAGACTCAATTAAGAAGTCGAAATCGTTAATAAATCCATAAAATGAATCATAACTAGAATAATTAAATGTTTACATCAAATTATACTAATAAAATAATTAAACTTAAAAAAATTGGATTTAAAAAATTCGTGGTATTACAATGAACCTGCATGAAATTAATGGTTTAATTCTATTATAGGGCAAACTAATTGACTGGTTAGGTCAAACTGATCGACTAGTTCCTAGAATAGCCAATTGGTTGACCCAACACATCAATTGGTAAGCCTATAGAGACATTGGTTTTACTCTCTACTTAAACCTATCTACTGGTTTGTCAGAACCAATCAAATGGTCTATGAAAGTTGACTGGTTTACCCAACTAATCGAATGATTTGAGAAAAAGTAGGGTTTGGTCAAGTTAAACCAATTAGTTGGTCCAACAAAACTGATCAACTAATACTGCAATCGATCGACTGGTTGGGCTAGACCAATCAGCTGGTTTAACTGGTTTGTGTGATTTGGTTCCTTTTAGATTGGTTATGCTTTGAGGCTATGTTTGTAACTATCCTATGATTATTAATGGGATAAAATAAATAATTTATCATGGATTAATGGCCTAATAAAAGGATTAAATGGATCGTAATGTATGACCTATTATATGAGTATTATCAAGGTTAAATGGGTATTCCATGTATGGAATGTGATAGTTTTGAGAAAAGGGTGATGAAATATAATTTGGTATTGAATAAAATAACATGATGGGCCTAAATAAAATTGGACAAGGATAAATGGAAACGCTATATGGTTGGGAATATGGAAAGAAAAGGATTGATATAGAATAAACATGGGAAATACTTTGTTTGCTTTTGTATGGGGCTTGTGGATCACTTATCCTTATGAATAATATATTAATCACGTAAATAGAATAAAATTAACTTATATATGGGTCTAGGTTACCCGATCCTCAATTAGCTACTGGGGGTTAGTTTGCCTTTAGGTGTTTTTAGTGCCTTCTAGTGGGATCCTGAGAGGTATTGGTGCCTTACCTACTCTAAACATTAATAATGTACTAGAGGGTATTGATACTAAAGGGTTTGGTTACCTAAGTAGTTGGCTTTGGCCTATGCTTATGTCCATTATGGTGATTAGCTTTAGCCTGGACTTATATATGCTTTAGTGATTAGCTTCGGCTTGGACTTTTGTCCACTTTAATGTCCTATATTTGGATAGACTTCCATGGTATGTTAGACCATGGGGTGGTGCATAGTCCATCATTCGATGATAATAAAATATGGATGATAAGTAATTGGATGATAAATATTGAGATAATGAATAAATGAATATGAATAATTGGATAAGGAAGGAAAAAGGTTGGATGAGAAAAAGGATAAAAGCTGGCTTGTACACTTGTTTAATAGTGTAAGTGAATAATTGGTTATGGATTGAAATGTTGGCTGGATGTTGATATGTGTCATATATGAAGAAGGATATGGTACAAAAAGGATTGAGCCATTGGAAATAAACCCTAGTGGGTAGCTTAGATTATTCTATTTAGTATATGCGTGAATATCTATGTGATAATAAGCATAATAT
This sequence comes from Tamarix chinensis, assembly GCA_030549775.1. Taxonomy (NCBI): domain Eukaryota; kingdom Viridiplantae; phylum Streptophyta; class Magnoliopsida; order Caryophyllales; family Tamaricaceae; genus Tamarix; species Tamarix chinensis. The sequence continues at coordinate 85,193,608 of CM060176.1, read as the reverse complement.
ACCCTGTGTTGTCTGAGTTATGCATGGTTGTATACTTTGAGGCACTCTTACCTTCATGATGCATGTTAATTATTATAAATATGTATGATAGAATTTACATACTTATGTTTCATTAAGGGAGCCACTTGACTTACTCAGTACTTAGCGTACTAATATACTTGTTTACTTGGTCACATGCTCATTCCCACGAGTAGAGGTCCATGTATAGGTTTTTGAGGATGGCCAGTAGAGGGCCTAACTTAGTTTGGGTTCAAGGATTAAGAGCATGGAAATTTAGAGATTTTGTGTGATTCGAGGCAAACCAAGGTTTTTATTTTATTTTCATACCCTGACTTTGTTTTAATGTATCCCCGTACTTTATCTACTTGTATTCTTATAATGATTAGGTTGGGGACCGTTAAGGCCCTTCAATGTAAACAATATTTCAAAGTTTTTTTTGTAATTTATATTTGCGCACACTGTTTTTTTTTTTTAAATTTGTTGGTTAGTTTTAGCCTTGTATCTGATATGGGATAGGCGGCAGACATCTATCTTGTATTAGGTATATTGGTAATACCCCATTTTCCTAAGTGTATTTTAGCTTCCACATTATTTTAAACTAAATTTTTTAGTAGTAAAAAATAGAGGTGTTATGCTATGTCTCGAATCCATCCCTCTAGGATAACTAGGTCCTCATCATCGATGTAGATCGACATGTGATGTCTTGTAACACTCCAAAGCCTATTCTCACTAATACCTCCCCATGGGTAATGTAAAGGTGGTGAAAGCAGGTGAGGCTGACGCAATAAGGGTAGATATTTGATGAATGTACCTGTGAGCCAATAAATCCTCCAACCAAACCTTTAACTCCTACAACTCTATTAATGCCATACGGTAAGGGGCCTTTGAAACTTGCTCCGCCCTTGGTACTAATTCTATGGTGAAGTCTATCTCACATATCTACAGAATACCTAGTGTCTCCTCTAGGAACACATTAAGAAACTCCTAGGAGACTAGAATATCCTTCAACATTGACACATCCTTTTTCAACTCCCAAACTCTGGACAAATACATGGAGAAACCCCTTTGCAGCAAAGAATACAATGTATGGGTATATATGACCTTTGTTGCAGTCTTAGACTTGCATCTCCTATAAGAGGCCCTAACACCCTAAGGTCCTTGCAATACTACTTGCTCCTATGCATAATCTATCAGTACTTGGTATCTTTCCAACATGTTCATCCCTAAGATAATGTTGAATTCCTATAGGTTCAAATCTATCAAGTCCATAAGGAAGTCTACCTTACCTATCTCTAAGGCCACGTCTTAGTATAGCCTATTGTAGTCTATTCTATCCCTAGGCAAAAACATCATAGATATTGATATGTTACCAGATGGAGACAGAGCAACTCTAGTACTAAATATTGTATATATGAATGATAGAGATGCATACAAATCAAATAACGCATAGACTAGTAATAAGAGGATAGAAAACGTATTGGTAACCACATCTAGTTATCGCTCAGTCTCTCCCTAGCTGATGATATTCAGCAGCCCACTTGACTATCCTTCGCAGTATCCTACACAATATCCTCTAGAACCTTGGTTCTATCCTACTCTCTAAAGATATGGGCAAGGCCTTGTGGTTTTCCATTAGCCTTCCTAGGTTGTCCACTGGTTGGGGCAGACGACCTCTGCTACTATAGCTGTTGTTATGGCAAGTAAGTCCGTTGCTAAAAGGCCTAATAGGGAGGTATGAGTGGGCCATTCTACTAGAACTGAACTTACTGATGTTGATGCTCAAAAGATATGCGACCCAACTAACCCACATCCTACACTCAATAAGAGTGACTCGATAGTATCACCCTAGATAATCTAGGATTTAAAAACAACACATAAAGTGCCTTAGCTATCTCTCAAATCTACTCTAACCACCCATTTGATCCTGGTGTCAAAACTGACCACCCTGTGATTGGATCTGACTCCGTTGCTAGAACCCTAAAGGTCCAACTTTCCAAAACTATATTTTGCGTCCCAAACCCTACATCGTCGACATCCTCTTCCTCGAAATAGAAGTTGGATTTTGAACCATCATAGTGCCAACACAAGCCTGCTCATACAACATGGCTAGAGTCCTGAAAAACCACGACACCCATCATCCTCTAGATGTTAAAGTGGATCCCTTTCTCAAACAGATACACTATAGTTGACTCGCTAAATACTATGCCTTGGTCAAACATCGATAGCTTTGTGAATCACGCATGGTACTTCCTCACAGGTATACTACCATATGTTAACTTTATCAACTCATTCAAATTATCCCTTTGTAAAATATCAAGGTAAAAATTAATATGAATCACTATTTTAAATTCCTCCCAAGACATCAATTGTCTTTGTTATGCATGACAACTTACCCATTAGGTGTGTGCAGCTTCATGAAGAAAGAAGAATGTAATTCTCGCTTTTTGAGCAGGTGGACAGTTAACTGGCTCGGACATCCTATCCATGTCCCAAATCCATCCCTCTAAGAATATTGGTCCTCATCATAGCTATAGATTAGCAAGTGGTGTCTTATAACCATCCAAAGCTAGTCCTCTTTGATACCTTCCCATAAGTAATTCAGAGGTGGTGGTGATGGATAAGGCTAAGGTAGCAGGGGTGGATGCCTAACTAATGTACCTATGAGCCAATAAACCCTCCAACTAAGCCTTCAACTCCCTCAACTCTATTGGTGCCATATGGTAAGGTGCCTTCACTGACTCTACCCCTGGTATTAACTCTATGGTGAAGTCTATCTCATATACATGTAGCATACCTAGTATCTCCTCTGAAAATGCGTAGGAAACTCCCTAGTGATTGTAATATCCTCCAATGTTGACACATCCTTATTCAACTATTAAACTCCACAAAAATGTATACGGTAATCCATCTACACCAATGAATACAATGCATAGGCAAATATGACCTTCTTTGTAGGTCTGGGCTTACATCTCTTATAGGATACCCTAACGTCCTGAGGTCCCTACACCACTAGTTGATCCTATGCATATTCTATCACCTCTTAGTATCAATATATCAATCTTGGGTTAGGCTTAGGTAAAAATAAATAAATATTAATAACTAGAATAGAGACTAGAGTTAAGTTAATAATTAGGATTAAGGAGTTAGGGTAATCTAGAAATATTAATTTTTTGATATCAAAATTAGGTTAAGATATTAATTATTTAGGATTAGGTTTAGCTAAAATTTAGAGTATTACAATACCACACACACCACACTTGGTAAGAATATATGGAGGGGGATTTCTCAAGATATACCACACCCACCACATCCAAATGCACCTATCTCTAGGGATAAAACAAAATTTGGGATATCACACCTGCCAAATTTATAGACATATGAAGTGCTAGGAGACTTGCAAAGGGATTCCAAGCCACTTTGAAAAAAAAATAACTCGTCAATGGGTCTATAAGACCAATTAGCTATTCACACAAACTAGTTGATGTGTTCATCAAACCAATTAACTACCCATGCAAACTAGTTGATGGGTCTATCCAACAAATCAATTGGTTAGGTGAAACATCATCTAGACACAGATTTCACACTCACAAAAATCACATGCTTTTCAAAATAACCTTGTCATGCTCATATGTCGTGAAACATATAATAAGACAAATTTCATGCTTAAAATCCCATGGATACATGGTAGAAAAAAATTAATACACAACATAGTCATGTGAAATTCACCAAGCTCATGCTGAATATCAAAATACTCAAAACATGCCCAAATTCTAATGATATAAATTCTTCACATGCTCAAATTCAAGGTCTTGAAAATGGCACATATATATCACAAAAACTATAAGAACATGAGACCTTAATAAACAACATAAGTCCTTAGATATATTAAAGATAAGGATGTATTACCTCTAAGTAAAATCTTTAAGCTAAAATATATACTCTTAACTTGATGATCTCTACCAAGACTCTTGATTTCTTAAGAAAATCAAGAATCAAAATAGTTAACAACTCCTTTTAAAAATATGGTAAAAATCAAAAACATAAGAACAAAGACAAGAAGAAACATAACTCAACCTTTTCTCACAAACAAGTTATAAGGAGGAGAAAAGATAGGACCTTCAACATTTCTCTACTCCTTAATTCTTCCTTACTTAAAAGGGAAAATAAGGGAGATCTATGGCTAAGATTAGGAGAATAAAATAACTAATCAAAGAAGGTAATTCAAGAGGTAAAGCATTTATTTTTTTAGTAGAATAGAAAATGAAAAAAAATGAGGAAATGCCCAATACTTAGCAAAAAAAACCAAAATAAAGAGAGAAAATATAACAAGTGTTAAAGGCTAATGTTAAAACAAATAAGAAAATCAAGCCTAAAGGAGGCTAGAGGTTGGTATATCAAAGGGGAGGAAAAAAGGGATGGCTAACTTTGGTTAAGTGTAGAGATCCAAAGTGTAAGAAGGGTAATGATGGAGATAAGGGAGGTGGAGTACAATCAAGTTGTGGAAGAGGTAGATAAGTGGGGTAAGATAGTACAGGAAGGCTTGTACAAAACCATGGTTACCAAAGGAAAGAGAAAAGTGAGGGAGAGGGAGAGTAGGTGAGAAAGACATTTTAGGAAATTTTTAGCTAAATAAAATCATAAGATAATATAAATAATGTAAAAATAATGTGTAGGAAAAAAGTTCACCGGGATGTTAATGCCTAAGACTTGATCTAATAAGCAACAGAAATATTTCTAGATCTAATTGAGAGAGAAATTGGAACACAAGAACAATTAAGGAAACACTAATTATCTTCATTGCATATAACTCTAGTGATTACAAGGAGAGTTAAATAATCCTCACAATATCACTCTGTACACAATTCTCTAAATTAACATAAGAGAATACTAGAAGAGAGGTTTTGGATAGGTTTGACAGCATATTGCCATCTCTAGGGTTACACGCACAATCTCTTTTTAGGAGCATGTAACTAACATAAGCAAAATAATAGAAAATAAGAAACACATGGATTGTGTTAATAAACATAAGTGCCTTGTATTAAATAATGTGGAACTAAGAAGCACTAAGAAACATGTGTCATGTTAATTAACACCCCCTATGTTCTCTCCCTTTGTCTCTATTTATCTCTAAACTCCTCCAAACACTTGTATGCAATAATACATAATAGACTGCACATACAAATACAAGCCATGATTTCATAACATCTACCTTCATATAATTTTTGTAATAGAGATCAATAGAATAAAAACATATCATCACAAACCCCTAGGCTTAAAAAACCCCTCACAACAAATGAACACAAGCAAGAAATGACTATGTTAGCAAACACACTAGACCAACATCAAAAGCAACTCCTCTTATCATCCCATCATCACAAGCTAACACTCCAAGACAAACAATGTTATCAGCTCTAGTTATAGCCAAGATTAGAGTAACATATCAATGTAATAGTAAAAGAAATGATGCATACAAGCAGATATTATATGCACCAAGCACCTCCAAATCTGCACCATGCCTAGATAAGGTATTTTCACAAGATTTTCCACACACATGGTGATAACACTCATAGCTTGAGCAATACCAAAGTCGATGCTAACCACATGTACATCAAGCATCTCACAATTGTAGAGTATGTAATAGTAGCTAAGCAAGCCACCTCAACAGTATTAGATTTGCACACATCCAAAGCATTCCACTTATTCACATCATACATGTCTTTTGCTGTAACAAAGTATAGTGTAAAACATACAACAAAATAACAACCAGTGAAGCATCACATACCCATGTCTCAATCCACCAAAGAGACCCCATCTCTTTGGAAATAGCATTAGAATACCACAAGGGAATCAACACCAACAATAACGTTTGAGTTTGACACTAGCTCTAACACACTGATACAACTACCCATGAAGTAATGGTTAATTACTCCACCTATTACCCATATTCATCCTCATTAGAAGAATATGTATAATCTGAACCAACCACAACAACCACCTCATCCAAACCACCCAATATATCTTTATATTTCACCTCATTATCAAGAAGATATTTAGACTCACAGAAGGTAATACATTTGGATGTAAATGGATCATAAAAATAGATCCATTAGTCATGCCAATGACACTCTCATGTCCAAGTTACATTAGCCTAAGATCAGCATAATCTAATTCCCACAATCTCAATGGGGCTTTGATTCCACCCTTAATAGTTATGCCAACAAGCTCACAAATTGTTCCAATCCACTTACCAACAATCACCACAATAACCCTTTTGCAAACTTTAATTTTTCATTAGCAATAACACACCTCTAACCTTTACAATCCAAGAAAAACCACAAAACCAAGATTGTGGTCATCTTAGTAACATGATTGAACACCAAAAAATGTTCTAACCACACCATCATGAATCTTCACCTCACAGTCCCAAACCCTATAAGAAACTCCATTTTCCAAGACAACTACTCCACCTTGAATTATTTTATATGTTTGGAACCAATTTATGTGGGGAAAAACATGGGAGGAACACCTAGAATCAAGAATCCACCTATTTACTAATCTAGTATGTCCGTCCGTCCCAATCAATACATCACCATTACCCTCAACTTTGTTAACCTCACCCTCAAATTATATAGCATCAGCAATATCTATTGGTTTTAGATTAGTGTAGTATTTTCTTATATGGATTTTTGTAATATCCCATTTGAATAAATCCTAAATTAAATTACTATTATTATGTGTAATTAGTTATATAATTATTTTAGGATTGGATGTTGAATTAAGTATGAGGATGTTCCAATATGGTACAATAATGGTGATGATGATTCGATGGTGATAAATTAATGATAAAGATTATTCGAATTTGATGAGATGATGATGATGATGATGATGCTTCAACAACGATGAAGTGATGAATGAAAATTAGGTTTTGAAAATAGATGGTTTTGTGGGTTAGGGTTTAGTTTTGAAAATTAGGGTCAGGGTTTTGAATGGTAAATTAGGGTTAGTGTTTTTTTAATCAGGGCTTCAATTTTAGGATGTGTTTGGATGATGAATATGGCTAATAATGGCATGGGTTATGGAGTTTATAAAGATAGAAGTAATCCGTATTCACATAGACGAAGATATTAAGGGTTTTAAGATTAATCGTTCACACATATTTGATTAAACTTGAGATGAACTCACATAGAATTCAATAATTGCAGTTTACATTTAACTTTAATTCAATCAATGATCTATCTCTTCAATTATGGTTTCTATGGCTTATATAGCCACGGCTACCGATTACAAGATACTAGCTAAAAGGTATAATTCTTCAAAAGATACCTAGCTAAAAGATATTAAAAGATAGAATACTCTTAAAAAAGATAGATTTATGCTACTTTATTCTCTAAATATTCTCTAAATCTACTAATTAATTAATTAATTAAATCAACTAATATATACATCTAAGCTGCATTTTATTCCCCTCCCCTATGCATGTAGCCATGCCCTCCATGCATGTCATGCACATGCACGTATATGCCTAGTAACTTGTATAGTACATTTCATCTATAACTAGCAACATAACCATCTGTTTATCTTCAATGTTGGGCGATCCTTTATAAATGAAGAAAAATTAGTTCCATAATGATAAATTCCAATTCTTCAGTGTTTACTCCTACATCACGATTGGACCACACCACCATACACCACCATCACCAAGGTCCCTTCACACATAACCTCCTTGTGCTTGAACTTGTAACATACAACACCAGTGGCCAAGATTCTTGGTAGCCTAACCCAAACCCCCTAGGTTGTATAGTCCTCATGTGAGCACCAATATGTAGCACAACTACCCAACTTCCTACAACCTTATTGAGTGTTGAACCCACAAAACCATCTACCTTGCTTGAGCCTTTGAGCATCTAACCACCCTTTACTTGTGTCGAATATTAGCCTTGGTTAGTCTACGTATGTAGTGCGTGATTGTGTCATGCATTCACACCTTTTGGATTTACGTTATCTCCTCATTTTTCCATAATTCCTTTTAAATTTAAATTATTTATTTTGTCGCAATATATATAGTGGGTTGTGTTGTTAATTTTAGGTAGTTAAAATCTTACTTAAGGTGGCATTGGAAGTGGTATTTTTGGGGTACCACTTGTGCTACTTGGAGGTAAACCCAAATACTTTATAGAAAGTAGAAATTTGGGTGTAAATATTATTAGTTCATTCCTAGAATACAATCAAGTTAGGTTAGTGTTATAGAAATTTTTGTATGTTTTGCCATAAAATGAAAGCATGTAATATTACATTTCTATGTAAAATTTTGTAACATATAAACTAATATATGTTTCCATGTCATGAATTGATTATCATATATAATTTGGCAGTATTTTAAATATAAGGATGTATGCATGTGCCAATATATAAATTATAGCTGCAAATAATACATATGTCAAGGGTTAGGATTTAATCAAAAATTTTATCTTGCCATGCGATTGAATGTTAATGAGTTTAATGTAATCCTTGTACATTTTAGGCATATTTTAATGTATAGAATGCTAGTTTTATAGCATGATTAAGATTAATTTTTTATGATTCTATATTACATGTTCCAAGGGTAGAAATAAAAAAATTTATGTGCCAAGATTCATATATTATATTATTATGTGGGATTAGTGTAAAAATTATAATATGTTAGAAATGTATGCTAGGGTTTCATATATGTATTAAGTCATGCTCATGCATATGGATAATATTATCTTTTATCATAAAATGGAATTTTCTTATATGATAAATTATTTTTAATTATTATATTTTAGACCTTTCATAATAGATATCCTTTAAAAATAAATATGGTGATGAATTGGATAAAAATGTGGAAAATAGGGTTTTAGAGGGCATTTTGGTCATTATGAAAAACATATGCCATAATTTGAATAATTGGACTAGTCTACTTAAAGCTTGTCTAGAGCTACTTATTAAAAGTAGTTATTTTACTAAAAAGTTTCTATAATAAGTAATTATTTTGAATAAGTGGCTCCAAACATGGACTTAAGACTTGGACTTGGAATAATTTTTGAAATAATTAGATGTAATGATTATATTGAATGAAGTTGGATAATTGGTTGAGGTTATGGCATAATGCCTAACCCTAGGTTTAGATGGCTTTGATTTGTTATGACCCTTGTGGTCCTTGGACTAGGTTGATAACTAAGTTGTTATCATGACCCTTAGGGTCCCTTTGATTTGATAGATTATGAATCTTAGTACCCTTGGTTAATAATATTAATTTAAATAAGGTATTAATCACTTAAGGAGAAACATTTGAGTTAGAAAGGGATCTCGTGCCTCATAATATACCCAAGGGCATAGTTGGATCTTCAAGTCAAAGGGCCCATTTTTTCTCTATAGGTATTTCATAAACCCTATAGAGGGTATATGTAAGGACTTGAATGCTGATGTTTAGTCTGGATGAATGCTATATCGGGTGGCTCCCTTGGCAAGCTTTGTCATATAATTGAGTAATTTAATTTGGCAACCCCTCCTTGATAAATGCTAGGTTATTTGATGTAATCAATAAATACCATTTTTTGTATGGAATAGGATTTGTTGATATCTTAATTTTATTGTAAGATTTGGTTATGACTTTGTTGGGCCTTATTTGGATTTTTGATTGGATGAATATTGTTGATTGAATTATGGGAATCTATTATTTAGATGTTGTATGTCGTTATATGCTTTTGGTATAATTCTTATCATTTGTATGTTACGTGTAATGTGAGTATGCTACCTCTTTAGAGGAGTTATGGTTTAATCAATATGAGGAATTTATATTGATAGGGATTATGAAGCTGGCTCTTCAACACTATACAGTTCATCGCACATCTCGTCATATATAGGGATTCTAGCTTCAACCGCAATTATTGTCTCTTTAGCCACTTACCATAAGACCTCATTTGGTAAGCTCAGTTACATGGTGGATATGTCCTTCAAATCAATATCCCAAAACTCTTTATCATACATCATTTTAGGGTTCTCTACTTCCTTAGATAATGCCTTCTTCAATCTATTCCGAATAATGATTACCTTCATCTTTAATTTCTACAACCTAAAATTGATAGAACTATCAAACCTCATGATCTCAGATCTTTTAAGTGTGATCAGGAAGCAAATCAACCACACAGCTAATGATCAGATATTAATTGTAGGGGGAAAATTCACTAGGATGTGAACTTCTAGATACTAATCTAACAAGCAATCAATAAATGTTAAGATTCAGTTGAGAGAAAATTTAGAATGCAAGAACAATTTGGAAAACAACAATAATCGTTATTACATAGAAAACTAGTTATTACATGGAGAATTAAATAATCGTCACAATACCACACACTACACAATTCTTTGAATAAACAAAAGCAAATGTTAGAAGAGAGAGTTTGGATAGCCTTAAAGGTGTACAACCATTGGTACGGTTACATACACCATCTATTTATAGGAGTATGTAACTAACAAAAGTGAAACCATAGAAAACAAGAAAAGCACAGACCAGGTGCCCCCTTGTTACTAAGCACGAATTTCCCATGTTTTTTCAAAGCTCTTGACATTTTTCTAATAATCTAGAACCAAGGAGCACCAAGAAATATGAACCATGTTAACTAACATGACCCCCGGTGTTCTCTGCCTTAGCCTTCGTTTGGCACCAAACACCTGTACAAAAAAAACCCATATTAGACTACACATAAATATAAGTAATGAGCTCACATAATCCCAAAAACACCAAGGTATGCTTATCGGCATAAAGATACTCTAATCAAAAGTTTTCTTAGTCATTGGGAAGAGGATTGAAGACAAAATAATAATAAAAATGATCCGAATCATAGCATAACTAGTCAACTAGTTATTCCAAAAATAAAAATGCAAGTCATTGATCATAACATTTTATTTATTTGGAAAACCAAACAATCGGTACATTTGAATTCACATTTTTACCCAAAACTCAAATCCTTTTTAAAACCAACGCCATTTTATTTTATATCAACATAATTTTAAACACATTTTAAAGGATTCTAGGATGAATTATTACAAATTTTACAAGAAATCAATGACATAATGGATAAAATTTAAGGTATCTTGATCTTAATATGGTGTTCTTTTGTACTTTAAAACGTGATTGTTCTTTTAAATAGTTCACTTAAAAGAATAATTGATTTGAGAATAATTTCATGCATACACACTAAAACAAATAAGTTAAGCCCTTAAAACATGTTTTTTGTCATCAAAATAAGGATTAAAACATGATTGACCAAGAAAATAAAAAAAACACCTTTGAAATGAAGTATAACACCTTAAAACATTGTTCAAGGTTTTAAAATGTTTGGTTAATTTGGTGTATACCATGTGTGGTGGTTATGTATAAAACCTATGGTTATTTTTAAAGGGGGTTTCTATTCAATTTTAGCCTTATACATGTGGTTATGTGAGGCCTAATATACACACCATACTCTCCATGGCTCCATATAAAAAGTTTTCTCCTAGTTAAGATTAATTGTTATTATCAGTAGTTTTCTCTAAAATTGCTAGAACTCATTGTTGAAATCGTGTTACCATGTGAATTGTGTTTTATGTGCTTATTAGAGCTAGATTTTACTAATTAGCTAACCATATTGACGTCATGCATAGTGTTGTGTTGTTCTTGATACACTGGGGGAATAATTAGTTTTCTTCTATAGGTTATCTTTTCTTTGAAGCTTAATTTAGGGGAGCATAAACGTTTTTGCTCTACAATCTATTAGATTCTATTATTTTAATTTATTGTTTCCTCATATTTGGTGTCGTGTTTCAATTATAAAAATAGTTATTTAGCACAACTCTGTATTTATTTCTGATCTTTCACTCATGAGTTCTTTATTGTAATATAATTTTGGTTCTGTTACATTTTATTATTGTGTTGGGTATATGTTAGGTGGGTGATTGCACCTCTGCTCTTATTTTAGCTACATTTATTTATTTTCCTTTTACATAATCTAACTTAAAAAAATTAGTGGAAAAAATTAGGGTGTTACGGACATGGTAAAAAACATGATGTCAATCATTCAATATAAATTACCACCAAGGTATATTTGATTTTTTTGACCTATATGTTAAGGGCTCATATTATTTTGATTAGGTGTCTATGGTGTCTTTAATATAAGCATAGAATAAACCATTCCGCATCGACATTGGGATGGACTAAATGAAAATAAATATTTGGTATATTTTGTGTATTTTTGGACTTCAAAAACTACTTTTTAATAATATTTGTTTTAGTATTTTATGTAAATTTCCTTTCTAAATAATGAAGAATTGTTTACAGCTAACAACTACCACTCTTCAAACATATACTTTATGTTCATAAAATTATAACAATCAAATGCTAAAAATTTGTTGTTTCAGTTTAAAAATAAGTTAGTCGACTAAACATGAACTAAAAATGTCATAAATTCAAACAATATATCAAAACAAGATTTAGAAAAGATCGGAAATAATATATAACAATCCTATAGATCTAAACCTAACTTATATACCAAATTTAAAAAATTGAAAAATAGTTTAAAATTAATTGATTTAGAGGAACACATTTTCCTAGAGCAATTTGGACCATATGATTAAGAAATGGTCAAATCACATGCATAATTCTATATAATGGTCCTCAAGTTCTTAAAACTAGTAAAAATTAATAAATTGATTAAGAAAGTTGCTTGGGGACCAATTAAATTTATATTCAATTTTTTTACATATCTTATATTTTTTAATCTAATATATTATAATACCTCCAATTTTACTATTTAAAAATGCATTTTTTTTCTAGAAGCATTAGTTACCAAATTACTAGTTGTTATTGCTATACTTAGCATAAGTTTGATTCCTCTACCTTTATTATGCCAAATGCTAATGCTAAAACAAATCACAAACAAACTAAAATAGTGGAAATGAGAGGTAATGCATAAATACAAGTTGTGAATAATGTTCTTTGTACAACAATGGAGATCAAAATACCAAGGGTATAAGATTTTGAAGGAAAACCGATTATATCAAAAACAACTACCCGAAGGTAGAACACCAATTTCTCTTATCACTTAGACCCAAAAGTCTACTATGAAAATGGAATACCATCCTAATGACTCTCTTTCTTGTCACTACAATATACCTGGAACCATTCCATACCCTTCATGTAGTCATCTAAAAGTGTAGTATCAACACGGATTTTTTGTACTAAGTAAATCAAAATACCTCACAAGAGGTATCATACCCACATTGCACATAGCCATACAAAATCCAAAAAGCATACTAGAGCACAAGGCATGTACCATAACCACATGCAATAATTATAGGATAAGATATATTACATCAAGTCTCAATCTCAACAGCAAAATATACTAGTTCGCCTCACATCATCTCAAGGTACAATAGATTTCCAATTATTCAAATAGATTCCAGAGACTAGGGTAGAGCATTGAGTCATCTATCGAATCAACACATCCAAATAAATTCCAAATATTAAGGTAGGGTATTGAGAAAACTACCAAAATAATAAATCTAAAATAATTTTGAATACCAAGGTAGAGTACTAAACCCATAAATCCAAAACAATTTCAAATACCAAGGTAGGGTAATGAGGCAACTACCAAATCAACACATCCAAATCAATCTTTTCATTTTCTTTCATAATAGTTACTTCCAAATTTACTTACTCGAGGGGTATACAATCAATCCAAAGACACTAAGGACACCAGGTCATATTAGCACCCGAAGGTAACACAATACCCTCACTCTAGAACCTAGGCACATAGTGGTACACCTAGTCATACTGGTGCACAAAGATAACACAATATCTTCCAACCTTGGTTACATAGTTATTAAGTATCGATACCCCTTATAGGATCCTTAGGTTACCTATAGAGTAGAATACAACCTTACTGGGGCACAACATCACACAAGTAAATCAAAATAAATGAGGGCTAACACCTTGTCTATAGGATAGCTAATCATAGAGAGAAACCATACCCAACTTGAGGTTTTTCACTTTAATTATTAATATTTTATAAGACGATAACAAATATCACATACTACATAACAATTTCCATTTTTATACTTAACTATTTTCCCTTTTATTAACAATTATTAAGGCAAATCCTAAGGTCATCGGTCTATGTTAAGTCAAGCCAAAATTAAGGTCAACATATATAAAGTCTAGCGCTATCCTAATATCCAATTATTCCCAAAAGATAAATTAATTCAAAAAATACTAAAATGCCCTTATAAAACCTAATCTAATCATTTTATTAATTTTTGTACCAAACATTATTATTATAAGAAATTTATTACAAAAAGGATAAAAGGCAATATGTAGCATTATTTTAGTACATAGGTAATCTTTGCACTTTAGTGATTAATTGTAATTTCTAATTTTTCATGAATTTAGTGGGTCACACCCACAAAAATATAATCATGTTATTCTCATGTATCACAGCTTCCATACAACATGTATATACTTATTCAAAGCAAAATATAACTTTTAAATTGGGAAATTATTATCACGGTCTATGTAGGAAAATATCTCTAACCCTAGGTCATGCAAATAGAAATCATCATAAGTTAGCCATAATCATGTGTATATGTTTCCATGTGAATCATAGTAACCTTAAATACCATGCATTAGCAATCATGAGATATTTTTCATGGCATTTAAATCATAACTTGACAAGAATGCAAACCCAAATAAAACCCTAGAAATGTGTACGTAAATTATATATTATATTACTCATACAACGATTGTATGTACCATTTTTTTAACATGTTATGAATTCATCATGCATGTCATAATACTTGGAAAATATAAAACCTGAGAATGATTATAGGTCTAAACAATCCTAGCATGCTTCTACATAAATTTTATTATCTTCTGAGTGATTAGATTTACCTAAATCCAAGCTTACATAAAAAGTATTATCTAAAATCCACAATAATTACGTATGAAATTTATACCCAATAACATATGGATTAGCATTCAATATTACATAACAAAAACCTAAAATTACTAAAACAACTCAAGGATATCTAACTAGCCAAAGTAAAGCTGCAAGGAAGCCAAACAAAACTCACACAATAAAGAAAGGATGAGTCGATGAGAGTATGCCAAAGAGGAGAGGAGGATCAATGATGCTTTGTGTCATTGCTAGGGGGTTGCCACAACATAAATGGTCGGTGAAGGGATGGGAGAAAATTCAGGGAAATATGCAGTAAGGGGGACATACGGTAAGGAAAGTCATAGAAAGAAGAGGAGGAAATTTGACAGAATAGGCTGAAGTGGAGGGAGAGGCTTTGGTGGATTTGTGTGCAGCTTAGGCAAGGCTTCAATAGTAGAGGGCGTAGCAAGGAGGGGAGGTGCGATGGTTTTGGCAAAAGGAGAAGGGAGGATTCAATGATAATAGCTGAAGGTGGTGGTTGGTGTTCAGTGTGGTTAGATGAAAATGGAGAGGGTAGTTATGGTGAGTTTGGATGAGGGAGTTGGGGTGATTTTGGTGAGATTGTGCATTAGTTAGGGGATGGTTTCGGTAGAGGTAACCTATTTAGGGGGTGAGGAATCAGTGGACATTCCCGATGATAAGGGAAAAGGATTGGTGTTGGTGTGCGTTGTAGAGAAAGAGATGGTGGAAAAGAAATGGGCGGTGAGTGTAATGATGGAGAAATGGAGAGGTTTTTCTTTCATGAAGGAGCTTAGGAGGAAGGGAAGGAAGTAAAGGCTGCTAGGGGAAGAAGGAAAAACATAAGGGGATAATAAGGATGAGAGGGATAAGGGCTTAAGAAGAGGATGAAATGTAGGGTGTCATTGAGCAAAACAAGGAGAGGGAAACATGGGAGAGAGAGAGAGAGAGAGGTTGAAACACCCCTAAATTTACAAAGTAAAAATGTCATTTTTAAAAGTTAAATATAGAAGATAAAATAGTAAATCATAGGGTGCTACTGTAACACCTTGATTTTTACTTAAAAAAATATTTTTAGAGTTAAGTACAGAAGCTAAAATAATAAAATGATAGGTGTTATCGCCACACTTGGTATAAGTCTGGTTACCCTTACCATTCTCATATCAAGTGCTAAGGCTAAAACCATTACTCCACTTAAATTAATAACATGTGTACAAAATTAGAGTAGAGATAATATCAGATAAATATAACACTACACAAAACAATGTTAACGGTTTAAAAGGCTCAAAGAGATGAACATACAAGAGGACATATGTATCCAAAAATAACCAAAATTTAAAATGATAAAGGAGCACCGAATAGTCTTACTCTCTCAGACAAACTGCCAGCTTCGACTGAGCTTAGAAGCTAACCTACAAAGACCACTATCCATTGAATAGATAGGTTCCCATGAAAGGAACCCTTGAGTACAAAGTTACTGACTAACCCTTTATATTAAACCATAATAAAAAAAATAGCATAGAACACCTGCAAGGCATCAATATAAGGCATCAATTATACAGGCATCAATTAATTATTCATATAATCACATGCCACCCATACACCATATCAATCATACTCGTTCATCTAGAATTAGCTAAGACTTACCAAAGGAACATCTAGGCGATGCTCTTTGTAGTATATTTAGAAACACATCAAACTTAAATACAAGATAATAACCACACACCACACTTCCACATCAATCTCGAAAAATCTCATAACGCTAGTAGGCTCATAAGCACAAATCAACACAATCCATAACATGCCAAGCAAGCTCAAAGGCACAATACCAAGCATAGATAGGCACAAAGGCTGCTACCAAAACACCAGTAGGCATAAAGACTTCTACCAAAACTTAGGTAAGCACAAATGCTACTACTGACTAATCCAATCATCTAATGATCCACTAATTCATCAATCATTTCCATTTTTATTCACTTAAAGGAGATTAAATCAAACCTAGAGACATTAAGGTACTCTAGTCATACCAGCATAAGCAACATAGTATCCTATAGACTATCAACCCAAGGACTTACCCTGGTCGCACTGGTACTTAAAGGTAACATAGTACCCTACAGATAAGGACACCTAATCCAAAAGTATGCAAACCCCCTATCATTCCACGTAACAAATAGAGTACGATGTAGGGCCTACCTAGAGCACTAAGGCACTCCAACCAAAAATCTAAAATAATCCTGGGCTAAACTAAGTATCTAGGGTAGATACCACTAAAGATCCACCATTCCCAATCTGGAGGTCTTTAATTTATATATTAGTATTTTATTTAGGTGACTACAAAAATCACTTATAAATCGTATAGATCTTATTCCCATACATAACCATTTCCATTTATTTCCAATTACTCGAGACAACCATAGTCAAGATCATTACCAAGGTAAATCAGTAAAATACACTAAGACCCTCCTAGGCTTAGTTATTCATCCTTTTGGGTGCATTAGGTTGTAAATGACCAAAATGCCCTTGAGACTAATAATTACCAAATTATCATCCATTTGAGTACTAAATCCATTTCATTTATCAAGTTAACATGAAAGGGCTAAATAATAATAATTAAACCAATTTACCCTACAGTTACATTTCTAGATAAGCCAAATGATCAATTTATCCTTATTCTAGATTTTGCATATAAAATCCTAGCATGCCTACCCATTACATCCATGATCATGAAATTTCATGCTTACAACATGTGATACATATTAAACATATGGGTCATGGTATAACCAAATTACCCTTAGGGCTCACACCCATAATTAGATTTAAGCATACTCAACCCATTATTTATACATACTTACCATACCAAACACTTTCTCAATATTAAAATCATATTAATCATATTAATCATACTAATGTACCCATAATATTTTATAAAAGGTAATAGGCTTATCTTATAGATTTTTAAGATAACAAGAAATAACACATAATTGTCAAGTAACAAATCACTCTTAGCATAATTTGTACATTAAGACCTAAATGTGCTACCATGTAACCTTTATTATTTTAGTAAAGTATAATTATTACAATATAGCAACATACTTAACACAATTCATATACCAAAATCCTTAATGTGGTACCATGTAATGTCTATCATTTTAGAAGAATATAACGATTACCTAAAATCCAACAAAATCCAAAAATAGTAATGTTCTACTAAATACTATGAGATCCCATAAATTAACATTCCTATCCATAAAATAATACCAAAATACCAAATTAATATTTTTGACACACAAAATAATACTTATACTAATAAAGTATTTATTTTTATGAAATTATCAAGAGAACCTTACTTATTAATAATTAATTCTGCAAATTATTTTGCACAATGGGCTTGAAGATTATCACCGAGAGAGAAATTAAGGTAAAGAAGGATAAAATGAAAATAACTAGATTCAAGTGGAAGTTTGAGATGTGTGGATGAGTATTGGAATGTTTGGTGGAGCTATGGTAAAAATTTGGTGGTGTTTGGACAAGATTTAGGAGTGAAAATAGAGGTGCATAGCTGAAATAGGGTGGCTACATGGCTGTGCTGCAGGTGGTGCACACCCACGCTAAAAGGAAGGATCGTGCATGGCCAGACAGTGTGAAGTGGTATGGCCATGCTCGGTCATTGGGCAAATAGGTTACAAGTTGGCAAATGCACACAACCATGGGTTTGGGTCATGCACGGGCATGCGAGGGTGCACAATCAGGCTATATTGAGTTACACGGGCACGAAATAGGAAATTTTAGTGTTGCACGGCTGTGTTTTTGGCCGTGCACAAGCTGTGCATTCCTTAAAAATGTGACAAGTGAGGAGAAGAAGAAGGAAAAATAATCAGTGGTACGCGATAATGGTGCTAGGGAAGGTTGGGTAACCTTGTTGGTCAGTCCACTAATCAATAGTCAAAGAGTAGTAGATGTGGTGGTGCACAGGTGCAAATAAAAAAAAAGAAATAGAGGGGGAGGCATGTGTGTAAGAGTGTAGGGTGGTGGTGTAAGTCACGAGGGTGATAGTGAAGGTGATGGTCGTGTGTTGCGGTGAAAAATGGTAGAGGGTGCACTAGGAATGGTGATAGTTGTGTGTATGAGTTGCGTAAGGATAAGGAGGAAGAAGAAATGACAGGGTGTGCATGTGTATGTGTAGGTATGCAAAGTTAATAGGAGAAGAAGAAGAAGAAGAAGAAGAAGAAGATTGGTGATGGATGATGGATGATGGATGTCTGTAGAGAAGATAATGGGAGATGGTGTAAGTGGGGAGGTATACAAGTTGTAAGAAAATCAAACATTGCGACTTGAGTTGACGGGAGAAGAAGAAATAAAAGAAAAGAAGAAAGAAAAAGGAAAAAGAGAAAAAGGTTTGGGATTAGTTTAGGTGGCTTTGGATTAGCCAAAATAGTTAGGATTACTGAATTTTGATTTTGGTTACAAAATACGATTTATCCGGGTCAAATATCCAAATCCGGTAAACGTTTTAGGATTAAGAAATTGGGTTAAGGTTAAAATAAGATTTTATTGTGATTAGAATCAAATTAGGGTATTAATAATGTAAAATTAGGCTAAGAAAAATTTTGGGGTATTATAGCTACCACCACACTTGGTGCAAGCCCTATTTTCTCTACCATTCCTTTACCAAGTGCTAAGGTTAAAAAAGTTATTACGCTGAAATTAATCACTTAATTGTAAATCAAAGTAGTGAGAGAGTTAAAGAAAACTAATAACATTTTAAATGGAACCAATTTTCAATAGTTATAAAATATTAGTGAAAGAAAATGCATAAAGGCGGTAAGAATTATTGAATTATAGACTCCTCCAAATCAAAAGACACCGGATAACCCTACACTCTCAACCCAAAGGATAGCCTTCAACAGATCTTACAAGTTAACCGCTGAAGGCCACTAACCCTTGAATAAGCAATGGGCCCAAGAAAAGGAATCCTTCAGTACAACAGTACTGAGTTGTAATCCCCAAAAATTTTAAAAACCTATAATTTAATAAATAACTTTTATTTGGGATAAATTAGCTTTTAAATTAAATTAATTTAATTATTGTATTGATTTTTGAGTATATAAAATTGGATAGGAATATTTAATAAATTACAATAATTATTTATTATTTTATCATATTCACTTTATGTGAATAAATTTTCAAACCAATATTTTCCTAAAATTAACTTTTAAACCCATATATTTAATTATATTAAATTAAATTATTAAATAAATTTATTTTTCAAAAATATTACATCATATTTTTTCATAAATTATTTTATCTATTTTCCCCTATGTTTTCTTTTCTTTTTTCCCCTTTCCCTTTTCTTTCTCCTTTTTTTCTTCTTTTCCTCCTTTCTTCTTTTTTCCTTTTTCCTTATTCCTTCTCTTTAAACTGTTAGGCCGACCTGCTCCCTCACCTCCCTACGCGCTTGGGTCATTGGCCCACTCCCCTCCCCTCCTCTCCTTCTTTCATGCACGTCACAGGCCCATCCCCTACCTTTCTTTTCTTTTCCTTCCTCCCCCAACGCCCGGGCAAGCCCAATCCCTCTTTTTTTTCCCCGACCGACCTGCTGCTCCCCCTTCCTTTCTTTCTTCTTCTATGCCCCAACCAATGTGCCCTGACCTATCTTTGTCACCCATTCCTACCCCCCGAGTGCCATGCCCATCCACCGCAGCCTGCAACCACCTACCACCACTTACCTCTCCCTCTCTCCTTCCGTAACGCCCCTAAAATTCACTACCGAAAATTTTTATTTTATTAAAAGATTAGCAAAAGCAAAATAAAAAAATATAAATTTTGGGGATATTACTTCCACACTTAGTACCAGACCAATTCATTCCTACCGTTCCAGTACCAAGTGCTAAGGTTAAAAGTGCAAAACACAATTTACAAACCATATTTAAATCAGAGTAGCATGACAAACTGTTTATAAAAATAAAGTCCACCAGTGGTGGTTACAAAAACAACAATAATATTAAAGCTAGGAATTTAAAAGAGAAAGGGGAAAACCCTAATGGCTCCGAATGATTCCTTACTCTCTTTCCCGTTGCCCACTTGAATAGCACCTGAAAAAGGACCTGCAAGGGACACTACCCATCGAATAGGTAGGAATGGAACCCTTTAGTAATATGGTACTGAGTAACCCTTTAAAAACATACTTAAGAGCAGACCCGCAATGCAAAACATAACACAATGCTATATACATATATAACAAGAAATACATGCACCACAATCACATACTTAACAAGACCATCCATTATTAATAATTCATAACGCAAAATCGATACTTTCGGACCTTAAGTCATGTCATAGTGCAAAATCAATACGTTTAGGCCTTAAACGATTAGTCCATCATTATTCAATTGTCTCTTAGATTTTATACCCATGCGAGTGCAGGAACCCCACTATTAGAGCTAGTGGACCTGTCATGTAGGATAAAACGCTCCTGGCCACTATTATTCGCCGGTGGACTGGTTATGTAGGGCAAAATGCTCCTGGCCACTATTATTCGCCGGTGGACCGGTTTGGCCCCAACTCACATGATGTTACACTATAAGTGATTAGTATTTTTCCATAACTTTATTCACATCCATGACTGTTTTTATTGAGCTCGGGACCCCCATTATTATTGTCGGTGGATCGGAATATATATCAACATCATCCAGGGCAACATGCTCTTGGGCCACTATTATATCCGGTGGATCGGTACTCATAATCATCTTCCACGGCAACACGCTCCTAGGCCACTATTGTAGCTAGTGGATCGGTACTCAATATCATAATTTAACTAAGCTCGGCTCATTAATCTTTCACTTTTATGATTAATGTTTTCCCTTTTTTAATCAGTACAATAATTCCATTTATTTGCCTTGGACGAGAGATCAAGAACCCGGGACACAAAGGTACACCGGTCGTACTGGTGCATACAAGTTACTTAGTACCCTTCAACTATCAACCCAGGGACGCAAAGGTACCCTGGTCGTACTGGTGCATAAAGCTACTCGATATCTTACCAACAGAGACACCTAATCCATAAGTATGCATACCCCCTAAATAGGTCTATAGAGCTAGATAGAGTACGATATAGAGCCTGGATGGGGCACAAAGGCACATCAGCAAATACCAGAATAGTTGTAAGCTAAACCACGTCTTTAGGGTAGCGACCCCTAAAGAGCCACAATTCACGATCTCGAGGCCTTTCACTTTAAGTATTAGTGTCTTAATTAAGGTGATCACGTAAAGCACAACAATTAGATGCTTATTCACTTTTGATCATGTTGATATCATTAAGCATTTCTTATTCATACAGTTATCCAAGATAACATAGAGAAAACATTAAGGCCATTATAATCTCATCCAATTCTGATTTAGGATTTATTCTCGTGATACTCACTAATCATCAAATACTCTCACCTTACTATTAAGTGTTACTTGAGTCTTATTACGAACCTCTAGTGTCCCATCAACATGTTGGATATGAATTACTGATTTACCCCTTACTTGTATGGTTATTAAGCCTTCCCTTCCTTACTTGCCAATTTACCATATCACCCTTTAGGTTGCATAATTACCAAATTACCCCTAGCTTGATTTAAGTTACCAAGTTATCTCTCACGCTTTTTAGATCACCGTTCACCCTTCATAATCGTTACACTTATCATATTTCCCATTTGGTTAGTTAGATTACCGAATTGCCCTTCTCCTTCGTTATAATTACTAAGTTGCCCTTAAGTTGGATAAATTACCAGATTACCCTTCTTCATTATCATGATTATCAATTTTCCCCTTTAGTTGGTTAAGTAATTACCAATTTATCCTTTAGTTGGTCAAATTACTAAATTGCCCTTCTCCATTATCATAATTACCGAATTGCCCCTTTAGTTGGATAGATTACCAAATTACCCTTCTTCATTATCATAATTACAAATTTACCCTTCTCAATTATTATAATTGCCATTTTACCCTTTTTAATTATTATAATTACCATTTTACCCTTCTCCATTATTATAAATACCAACTTACCCTTCTCCATAATTACAATTGCCAATTTACCCTTCTCCATTATTATAAATACCAACTTACCCTTCTCCATAATTATAATTATTAATTTACCCTTTTCCATAATTATAATTACCAATTTACCCTTCTCCATAATTATAATTACCAATTTACTGTTCTCTATTTTTATAATTACTATATTGCCCTTCTCCATTATTAAAATTACCATATTACCCTTTTTATTGGTTAATTTATGAAATTACCCTTCTCTATTATCATAATTATCCAATTGCCCTTCTATAATCATAATTTAATTACCAAATTACCCTTCGCTATTATTATAATTATCAAGTTACCCCTTACTCCTAACTTTACCATAACATCATTTTATTTACAAAATTATCATTCTGCCCCTTACTTCCCTTTTACTTCTAAAGTTACCATAATGTCCTTTTATTTATAAAATTACCACAATACTCTTTTACTTATAAAATTACCATAATACCCCCTTTACTTGCAATTTACCATTTTGCCCTTGTACATCCAAAATTACCATTATGTTCTTTTCTTACAAAATTACCATTTTATCCCTTCTCTTCCAAAATTACCATTTTACCCCTTTACTTCCAAAATTACCACTTTACCCTTTTCTCCCAAAATTATAACACCCCTTTACTTAAAAAATTACCATTTTTTCATTTACTTATAAAATTACCATATTGCCCTTTTTCCTCAAAAATTACCACTTTACCCCCTTTATTACTCCACTTTTATTAAATTAACATTACCACATGAAATAATAATATTAATACTCCATTAACAATAGCCAACTCCACCAACTATTATATTTTAATATAATACTTATTAGCACCCACATATATTAGGCCACATTCTTGCACAAGAAATATTATTAAAATGCCTATAGGGCTCACAATAATATTATTCATGCATGAATGGTCACAATAACATAAAATAACATGGATAAGTACTTAACACTTTCATTAATAGCCAAACTCTTTCCTCAAGCAATATTTCCACACATAGTACATAAACTACCATACTTTCCTTTTTATTAATCAATACAAGCATATATATATATATATATATATATATATATATATATATATATATATATGTATTATTAACAAACATTTAACAAGCATAATAATGTATTACAAACCCTAATGTGATAACATACATTTATCCATGTGTTTAAGTGGGGTTTAACGATTACCTTAATTCCCACAAAAATTGAACCTTATCGATATCCTGGTTAAAGATTCAAGCTTTAATTAGCAAAATCAGTACCTAAAAATAATATCAATATTTATCATATTAGAAATAAGGAAACCAAAATTATAAGACTTTATAAAACTTAATTAGTGAAATACTTAACTTAAATGTTATTTTACCTTAAAATTATTAACCAAAATAAACAAAGAATGCAGCAACTCATACTACATATGCAGCATGAGCTGCATGCAAATATTAAAAGAGAATGCTCGAAGGGGGGGTAAAAGAAAGGAATAATGGCTATTTTCGGGTTGGGGTCTTTAGGCTAGGAAAGAAGGTAGATGGGGAGGATTTAGGGCAAATGAAGGGCGCGGGAGTGAAGAAGGGGTGTAGGTGGTTTTTGGGGATGGGTTGACGGCAGCAAACGACGGCCGTGGCGGCGGCAGCAGCAACGAGAGGCAGCGAAGGTGGTTGCCGAGGTGGACGGGCCTGAGAAGGAAGGAAACAAGGGGAGGAAAATGAAGGGGTTCAGGGGCTATTTTTAGCAAAAGGAGGTGTGGGGTGGTAGAGGAGGTTGCGGGGAGTGGATTGGTGGTTTGGGTGGCGGCAGAGGCAGACGAATGGTGGCAAATAGAGGGGTTGTAGGGGGCTACCGAGAAGGGAGAAAAATATGGGGGAGGAAGGAGCTGCAGGGTGGCTTGGGTGGTGTTGTGGAGGTGCAAGGTTGGATTAGAAGGGTGCATAAGGTGGTTTAGGTGGTCAGTGAGGCGGAGGAAGTGGTGGACGAAGGCAGCAGAGCCAAAATTGAGGTAAAAATGAAAGGGGAAGAAAAGGGAGAAGAGGGAGGTCAGGGAAGGTATGGGGCTCAAAAAATGGGGTAGGAAAAGGGTTGAAGAGGAGAAGAAAAAGAAGAGGGAGGATAGAGGTGAATAGGTGGCCGGTTGGTGGCAGTGTTTAGGGTAGCAGGGAGGTGGTAGGGTGGCAAGGAGAGGAAGGGGAAGAAGGGAAAGGGAGGCCATACGTGAGGGGGAGTGCATGGTCGGTTGGGTCAAAAACTATGAAAAAAGGACCGGGGAGAGAGAGCAAGGGTTGTAGTGGTGGTAGGTGGTGGCAGGGGCAGTTGTAACACCCCCAAAATTCACTCCTGAAATTTTTTTTTGAAAGAATAAAGCGGAAGCTAGAAGAGAATTTGGGGAATGTTACCGCCACATCTAACACAAGATAGATGTCCACCATCTATCTCATGCTAGATGCAAGGCTAAAACCTGTCAAACAAATTTTCAAACATCTATGCCGTAAGGATAAACTCCCACAAGGAGATATCCATAGGCAGATGACAAGTGAATAAATTCACTAAATAAAATCATCGCTGAATTGAAATACCCCAAAATTTAATTCTGGAAATTATGGTTAAATAAGGATGTATTAGGGATACTAATTAAATTAATTATTTTATTAAAATATAGGGAGCTATTTAGGGGAAATCAAAAAAGAAAATGATTAATAGGTTGATTAGGAATAATTAGGGAGTAATGCTAATTTATATGGAATTAAAAGAAAAATTATCCAAAATAGCCTAAATTAAGCCAAAAAGGAATTAATTATTATTTTATAAATATTATTATCCTAAATAACCCAAAAACACCAAAATACCCAACCCACATATTTTTCCCTTTCTTTTTCTTTTCTTTTCTTACTTTTTCTTTTCTTTTCTTTTCTTTTTCTTTCTCTTTTTCCTTTTTTTCTTTTCTCCTCCCCCCTTAGACCTGGGCCAACATCGCGTGACCCAACCCTCTTGCACAGCCCAGGCCCACACTGCCTCTTCCCTTCTTTTTTTTCTTCCTTCTCGGTCGGTCCGGTTTTTTTTCTTTTCTTCTTTTCTCCTTGAGTCGCCTGGTCCCGACCTGTTCTTCTTCCCCGAGGCGTGGGCGGCAACCGAGGAGCTGCAACCCAGCGCTCCGTTGGCCACCAGCGCTACCACCGTCCTTCCCTCCCTCTCCCGTCGCTTTATTTCACAATTTTGACCCCAACCAACCTATTCCCCTCTCCCGAGCACCCTGGCCTTTTCCCTTTCCCTCTTCTCTCGACTGCGATGCCCCTGCCATGGCAGAACCGCCTCGACTGCCGCCACCTAGCGGCATGCCTGGCATCTACACCTCCTTTGTCTTCTTCCCCTTGTCTTTGCCCAGCCAATCGATCTATATATATACCCCATAGCCTGCCCTAATTTGAATTTTGATTTCGAAACCCTATAATCAGCCATTCTCGCCGCCGCCCCATTAGATGAGCCGTCCACCACCGTCGCTTATCGTGGACGGCCAAAACACCCCCAAAACCGCTCCTTGAACCACCCTCTACCTAACCAAACCCTCCTCGTCCCTTGATTTCCCCTACACGAGCCACCCTAGCTGTGCAAATTTACCCTCCCCAAACGACCAACTTCAGCCCCTGCCGCCCTTCGCACTGCCACCACCGTCAATTCCGCCACCACCAACGCCACCTCTACCCTCCAAAACAACTAGGGGAGCCTCCTCTACCTCCCCACACCTCCCTTTCTTCCTCCTTCCTTCCTTATCCTCCTCCCTCCTTTCTCCTTCTTCCACCACCTCAAACTTCCACAACCGCCGCCGCCGCCGGTGCCACCACTACCTTAGGTGGTCCTCTAACTTTCCCAACCCTTAAACTCACTTTATACAAATATTAGTTATTTATTAATATTAATGGTATTATCTATATTATTATTATTATTATCCTTATTATCCTTATTATCCTTATTATTATTATTATTATTATTATTATTATTATTATTATTATTATCTTCTTAATATTGTTAATACTAACTTTATCCACTATCACTTTATTATTAATATAAATATTTGGACCCTTATATTATTATTATCATTTTGGTTACTATATTATGATTATTGTCACTATTATTACTATGCTTAACGTTATTATTATTATCATTATCATTTTTATTATTATTACTATTATTATTATCATTACTACTTTCTTATTATTATTATTATTATTATCCTTATTATTATTGTTGTTGTGGTTGTTGCTGTTGGCGTTGTTAATAATATTACTATTATTTTTATTATTGTTAATGTTATTGAAACCGAAATTGGCATGTTTCCCTTTTGTTACTATAGAAGAAGAATACCCAACCTTAGTATTATTACTATTATTATTATTCAAACCTTGCTAATATTGTTCCTAATGCCTTTGTTACTAACATTATTACTATGCTATCATTATTAGTTATTACTAGTACTATTGTTATTATTTTGTTAATATTATTATAATAGTAACATTCGAACCCTTATATTATTATTATTCAAAATATAACTAATATCATTATTATCTTTAATAATATTAGTACTTTGTTAGTAATTCTAATATTATATTATTATCTTATCCCTAAAACCATTATTAGCCTTAGCCTTAAAAATAATAGGGGTTCTATTTCTAGGAGCATGTGTATTACTACTATTATTATTAGTAGTAATATTTTATTTTAATAAGTATTAGTACTATCATTAGAAGAAATAAAGCTATTAGGTTTGATGATATAAATATAGTTATGAATAATAACATAAGTATATTTTGACTAGTAATAACTAGTAGGCTAACTTGATGGTAAAAACCCTAGTTTTCACTTATAAAAATCCGTGTAATAATAAAAACCCTAATCTTAGACTAAAATAAGAAATAATAGTATTTTTGGGTAGAAAGGAAACTAGTCATTAGTCTTACCCTCTTATAGGTGAATCGAGTCAAAGCCCTAAAGAGTCGTAGGAGCGTGCTCCAAGCCCGGCGTCGCTTTAGGTAAGGATGTAGCTAAGGCCCATGTGTGTTATGTGACTTGTATGCCTTGGATGCTTTATATTTCATGTTATATTATGTATCGTATGATTTTCCTTAACTTGTCTTATGTGTAGCGCAGCTTGGAGTTGAGGTATATTTTGTATGTGTTCTTATGGCATGAGTATGAAATGTATATGTGGTGATTGTGGTGTGATATGATATGGCCCTCTAAGACATGCATGCTAGGGAAAATAATATTACGATATGGGACATGAAAGGATAAAAAGAAACAAATGGGAAGTGAGATGCTAAGGGGGATATGAGGTTGACCAAAATGAACAAGAGATGAGAACCGTGCATGGGAATTCTAGGGTTTGCATGGGGACTTCGAGAGTTTGGATGGGATGGATAAAACTTGCATGGGGGTGATCTTCATGTGAGAAAGGTTGATTTAGGGTGTAAATAAGCTAAGGGGAGAGATGTCGAGTGATTGGAGACTTGGGATGAAAAATATTACATAGGTCGGTGTAAGGGTGTGTAAGGAACCTGATTAGGGTTTTGGGAGGAAGTAATAATCTGGAAATTGTGGAAGTAAAAATGATTAAGAAAGAGTGGAGTATGGATTAAGAATGGGGATTTAATATGTAAGGGGTGAGTGTGGGTGCCATAGGAGAGAAGGAGTATTGAGTGAGGAATAGAGAGGTTACTTGTGGGAGAAGAAAGGTACTAGGGTTTGAAGCGGCCAACTAGGGTTTTTCTGGTCACATGTGGGATAAAGTGGTAAAGTGATGTGATTTGGGATTGGATCTAATGAGTTAAGGTATGGGGTGATAAACGAGGTAAGGGTAGATTAAGTGAGAGAGGAGGTTGGGCCACATCAGTCCAATTATGGTTTTCAAGGGAAAACCCTAGCTAGGGGGTGATAGAAGGTGGAGTTGATGTCATAAGGTGTTGGGCCTAACCCACACTCGTAGGTGTTGAGTTTTTCATTAAAAGGTAAGTGAAAAGGGAAATGTATGTCGAGGTGTGATAAGGGGCGCAAGAGTCTCAAGATATGGGACGGGCCCCCTTGGGGGAACAGAAGTAGAAGGTAGTTGACATGCATGCTAAGGGTGAAAATCTTATTTTAATAATAGACAAATAAGATACTAATTACTTAAAGAGTATGATTGTTGAGCCGGGCCCAAACCGATCCACTAGCATAATAGTGGCCAGGTGCCGGGGTGCCCTGGAGATCGATCCACCGGAATATAATAGTGGTTAGGTGTGTTCTGCCATATAAGTGACCAATCCATCGGCTATAATAGTGGGGGATCCTGAGCTCAACAAACCAGACATTATGTTTCCAATGAATTATGGGAAAGCTACTATATACTTACAGTGAAATACCATGAGAGTCGGGGCCAGACCGATCCACCGACATAATAGTGGCCAGGAGCGTTCTGCCTTGGAGACTGATCCACCGGCATATAATAGTGGTTAGGCGTGTTCTGCCCTATAAGTGACCGATCCACTGGCTATAATAGTGGGGTTCCCGCATTCACATGGATTAATAAAGATTATGGTGTGAATAACTACAATTAACAGAGATCTATAAGAAAGTAAGTCTGATTGGACCATAGCTGGCCTTCATCATCTATATTATTACATGCTGCCTATGTGATTGTACTATGCGTGATATGTTGTATGTTTGTATGCTTGGCCTTAGCGCATTTGTTACCTTACTCAGTACGTAGTGTACTGATCACCCGTTTCACGGGTGCTGCTCATTCCCATGAGCAGAAGACCCGTTTGAGTTTGTGTAGGTAAGGGATGACGTCTTTGATGCCTATGACACCTACGAGACATCGGGCAGGGCCGAGAGTTGAACCTAAACTTGGCTTGGGGGTCGAAAGTGATTGGCCAGACTCTATCTTACTTTTGCGATGTATCATTTTACTCTATCGTACTTTGTTGATGTAATCGAAAAACTTATTTAACTACTCTTTTGGTTGTAATCCTAAACCGCACTCTGATTTCTGTATGACTTGTGTTTTATTAATGACTTGTGTTTTTATTAATGACTTATAGTTGATGTTGGCCTTGTTTAGCCTTAGCACTTAGTACTGGAACGATAGGAGTGAACCGATCTGGTACTAAGTGTGGCGGTAATGCCCCCGAGTTTACGGTTTTGTCATTTCACATTCGTAAAACCTTTTATTAAAACAAAATTTTTCAGTAGTAAATTTGGGGGTGTTACATGAATTGATCAGTGGAACCTGTGAAATAAATTCGAATTTTAAAATCTTATCAGAGTACGAGAAATTGAAAATTAATTACAATACCCTTGATATTTTAAATACAAGACCTGAAACTTC
>CM060176.1:84899564-85162735 GCA_030549775.1 Tamarix chinensis | reverse complement strand
TTATTTCAGATGCAAATGCATAACTAATGTCCTTCTGATATCTCAAGTGAAGTCATTTGAGTATTCTTTGGTGCATTTCCTAACACAACTCTAGCTATAACATAGTTGTTATGCCTCAAAGCCTCTAGAAAAAAAATAAAGTTACCTTGATTTAGAGAATATTTTGACTCACCATGTCCTCTAAATGTTATTTCCCCCTCAAGAAGAAAACTAACAGCCTAAATAGACGCATCTAAGGTGGTAATTAAGGCAGCTTCTCAAGTTAACCTACAACTCTATGCCTTACAACTGGGTGAAGGAAGTTGGAAGGAAACCACTGGAATTATCTTAATAGGAAGTGAAGTGGTAGAAAGTAGGAAGGAGGCAATTCAGGACATTTTGCAAAGATATTTGATGGTGTTTTTAATGCCTAGGAACCACCACCAGACCGAGCACAGGACCATCACATTGATCTTAAGCCAGGCTCAAGTCCTATAGACTTAAAACCCTATAAGTACTTGACCCTCCAAAAAAATGTGATTGAATCCTTGGTCAAGGAAATAATGTAGGGGGGAATTATTCAACACAACACTAGTCCCTACTCTTCACCGGTGGTGCTAGTCAAGAAAAAAGATGGCAGTTGGAGGCTCTGCATTGATTACCAAGAACTGAATAAGCAAACGGTGAGAAGGAATTTTCCCATTCCAGTGATAGAAGAACTTCTGGAAAAGCTACATGGGGCTCAGTTTTTTTCCAAAATAGACCTTTGCTTGGGTTATCATCAAATCAGGATGGCAACAAGGGGCATACACAAAACATCATTCAAAACACATGAAGGCCATTATGAATACTTGGTAATGCCCTTCGGATTATCCAATGCTCCATCCAGCTTCTAGGCCTTAATTAATGAGGTATTCAAACCTTATTTGAGGAAGTTTATATTGGTTTTTTTATGACGTTTTAGTATACAACAAGGATTGGGGGTCACATTTGAAGCACCTGGAAGCAGTCTTGGATATACTCCTTACAAAGAAATTGTATGCCCAAGAGAGTAAATGTTCTTTTGGGGCAACCTAGGTTGAAGATTTGGGGCATGTGATATCAGAGAAGGGTAGCTACTAATCCAGGAAAGATAGAAGTAGTAAGGCAATGGCCTCAGCCCAAGAATCTCACTCAACAGGGGGTTCTTAGGGTTAGCTGGTTACTATAGGGGATTTGTGAGGAACTATAGTGCCATTAGCAAGCCACTCACTGATTTGCTTAAGAAAAATGCTTGGGGATGGACAAACATGGCTCAAACAACCTTCGAGAAGTTGAAGATGGCACTCACCACCACTTTAGTCATAGTACTACCAGATTTTAGCAAGGAATTTGTGGTGGAGAGTGATGCTTATAAGGGGGCATGGGTGTAGTCCTTATGCAAGAGGGCCACCCTATTGCTTATATCGGTAAGGCTTTTTCACCAAGGTAGTTTACCTTGTCGGTCTATGACAAAGAAATATTATCTATTCTATTCACTATGGAAAAATGGAAACACTATTTGATGGGGAAACACTTCAAAATCAAGTCAGATCACCAGCCACTTAAATATCGTCTGAACTAGAGAATAATTACAGAATTGCAGCAGTTGTGGTTAGCCAAATTAATGGCATATGACTATGAAATCATATACAAAAAGGGGAAGGAGCCACAACTAAGGCAACAATTGCTGGACATATATCATGCCTTCCCTATGGGTGGACACTCAGGAGTTCAAGCAACTTATCGAAGGCTAGTAGATCTTTTCTATTGGAAGGGACTTAAGAAGGAGGTGAGGGAATATGTGAGGAGGTGTGACATATGCTAGAAAAATAAGTATGACACTTCAGCCTACCCAGGGAAGCTGTAACCACTGCCTATTCTATAGATTATTTGGGCAAACATCAATATGGATTTTATGGAAGGTATTACCCAAGTCTTAGGGAAAGGAATTCATCATGGTCATTATCAACAGACTCAGCAAGTATGCACATCTTGTGCCTCTCAAACATCCTTACACGGCAACACAAGTGGCTCAAGAATTTTTGAATCATGTGTACAAGCTACATGGGTTACCCCAAACAATTACCACTGATCGTGACCCTATATTCTTAAGTAAATTCTGGCAGGAGTTATTCCAACATCAAGGGGTTAAGCTTAAGTTATCAACAACATATCATCCCTAAATGGACGGGCAGTTAGAAGTCCTTAACAAGTGCTTAGAAACTTATCTTAGGTGCATGACAGGGGAGGCACCTAAAGAATGGGCCAATTGGCTATCCTTAGCTGAATACTGGTACACACTACATTCCACTCGACCATCCAAACAACACCTTTTGAAGTTGTGTATGGACAGCCCCCTCCCGTACATTTGCCTTTCTTTTCAGGAGATTCATTGGTCGAACAAGTGG
The DNA here is from genome assembly GCA_030549775.1 of Tamarix chinensis. Lineage (NCBI taxonomy): Eukaryota > Viridiplantae > Streptophyta > Magnoliopsida > Caryophyllales > Tamaricaceae > Tamarix > Tamarix chinensis. Next base: position 85,160,327 of record CM060176.1, on the reverse strand, counting down.
ATAGAACCCTCACAGCCAAGGAGAATTCCCTTACCATCCTCAAACACCATCACTGGAGAGCACAAGAAAGGATGGAAAAACAGGCTAATGAACATAGAAGTGATAGAGTTTTCGACATGGGAGATTGGGTGTATGTTAAATTACAACCTTACAAGTAGGGTTTCATTGGCTAATAGGGCAGTGCATAAACTATCTCTCAAATACTATGGTCTTTACAAGGAAGTGGATAAGATAGGGGCCATGGCATACAAGCTAGATGTAATACCCCGTGTTTTTAAAATCCAGATTTATTGAGTTTAATGATTTTATAAGCGTAATTTAATGTAAACAATTAATTATTTTAATTTTGATTCGTTTTATGGATTTATTGACGATTCGAATTCATATATGATATTAATTAATCGTTGTCGTTGCGAACCATTCTAGATAAATTCGTTCACGACAATGATTTATTATATTCTTATGAATTCGATTTTTGGTTAAAAATATACATTTTCGTTCTTTCTCGTAATTTTATTTTTAATATGTTAGATTTATTTTGATTATAACTTTGTCATGTAATTATAGCGTTATTTTGAAGTTATATTTCGTTGACAAAATATATTATTTAAATTATAGAATTTCTGTTTAAATAGTTAAATTTATTTTAATGATTTTATCTGTAGAAAATATTTCTGACTTTAAATTTATTCGTTTTCGGAAATCATTAATATTTTCTGGAAGTTTTAAATTAAAAAGGTTTTTAGGAAATTATTTATGAATTTTTTTCTGAAATTAATTTTCTTCTATTTTACGCTTTTTGATTTACGAAAAACCAATTTCGGAAATTATTTAAATTGGTCATGGTTTATTGGAATTTGACTTAAATATTTTATTATATACTTTTAAATAATTTTTTGGGGTCTTATAAATGTATTTCTGTAAATAATATAAATTTTTACTTTCATTAGTAAATTATTCCGAAAATGTTTATGAAATTCTTTATATAGCCTTTTTATTTATTTTAAGCGTTCATATCGTTTCGAAAATAATTTTTGTTTAATAAATTTTAGATAAAATCTTCCAATAATAATTTTTAAATATTTGGTCTTTTATTTTATATGTGAATTCGTAAAAAAAAAAATCCCAGCCCAACCCGTCGGTACCCCCTCTCTTCCTTTCTTCTTCTCTCTTCTCTTCTCTTCTTTTCCCGACAGCTCTCGACCTTGCTCCCTATTCTCTACGCCCAGACAACCCTAGCCAGCCGCCACCTTCTCCCTAGCTCCTCCACGCCGGCCGACCTCCAACCGCCACCGACCTGCACAACAACCGCAGCCGACCACCGCAGCAGCAGCAGCTGAAGCCGGGTGGCAGCAACCGACGCAGCAGTCGGCGACAGCAGCAGCAGCAGCAGGCCGAGCTGGTTGCGCCGCCGTCCGGCCATGGCAGGCCCTGCTGACCGTCGGCGAGCTGTCCCCGTTCCCCGACGAAGCTCCCCCGGCCTTCCTTTGCTCCGATTTTTGCTGATTTTTGTTGGTATAAATTTTTGAAAACCCTAATATGGATTTGGTTAATTGAGTATGATTTAGCTTGTGATAAGCTAAATAAATTGTTTGGTTATGTATATATGTGCTGTGAGATTGATTTAGATATGTTAATTGTATGGTTATGTTGGAATTTTGGAAAAATTGGATTTTTGGTCGGGTTATGCCCGAATTTTTCTGATTCGTCCGATTTAGCTATTTTTGATAAATTTATTATACAAAATGTTTTAAAATGAATCCAATTTCATTTTGGAACCGTCAATTTGAGAAATTTATGCAGGTTTTATCGAAATTTGATTCTTAGGTCAAAATTCGGGTGTAATGAAATTGGGTCGCGTAATTGAGTCGTTTCACTCAATTGATTTTATAATATTGTTTGAAAGGTATTTAATTTCATATCGCAAGCGTTAATTTGGGAAAATTGTGCGTAATTAATCGGTTTTGGATTTTTAGGTCAAAACTCTTGCGGGTCCAAATTGGATTGTGTAACCGGGTTATTTTATTCAATTGACTATATAAATTACATTAGAATATGTTTAATTACATTTCTGAATCGTCAATTGATATGTTTTGGCAAGAATTGATCGAATTTACGTTCCGGGCTCAAAAACCCTAATTGGACTAAATTGTGTATTTCTTTTATTGGTTTTGAGCAGTTGATTATTTGATATGTTATAAAATGTGTTTAATTGCATTTCTAAACATTCAATTTGTTTAAATTTATAGAATTTTACCGAATTACATTTTCGGGCCTAAAACCCTAGATTTCAAGTAAGATTATGAAATTGGTTATTTGCATAGTTGTTTTTCTAAAATTAAATTTATAGAAGTAGTTGAAATGATCCTAATTGTATTCTAATACCTTTAATTGGGATTAATTGATTTGAATTACCTAAGTTTGTGTCGTGAGCTTTAAAACCCTAATTTTAAAAACGGGTCGTCTTGAATTGGTTAATCGGAAGATTGTGTTGTTGAAATTGATTGTCTAGATTTATCTAAAATTGGTTTAATTGTGTTTTAAAACTATCAATTTGAGGTAATCGAAGTGATTTGGCCGATTCATAGTTTAGGCATTAAAAACCCTAATCTTCGAGGATGATTTTATAAAATTGATTTTTGTTATGCGTCTTTTATCTAATAGATTTCTATCTTTGGGTTTTAAATCATTTAAATTATGTTTTAATCCAATCGGTTTGGATTTGGTTCTATATAAATGGCTGGGTTACCTATTTAGTTGTAAAACCTAATGAATAAGTTATTTTCGATAAATTAACTTATAATCGATTTTCTTTCTTGGTCTTCCCAAATTAATTGGAAACGTCCCAAGTGGTATTTGTATTAATTCGTCTGATTCATATTTAATCTTAAATCTTGATAGAGCTATGCTTTTGAGTCCTAAGTTTTGGACACGTTTTCCAAGAAAGATAGTTTGTGTTCGTTTGCGTTTATTAAATTATAATAGTTGAAATTATTGATCGATAAGATAGTTTCTAACCTAGTTCTGATGTCTATCGACGATCTAGGAAAGTTTTATTGTGGATCCTGGAACTAGTGATCTCTCTCCCTCTTATCTCTCTTAGCTAGCTTCGGATCCAAGTAAGTCTCTACTTACCTCTACTTATGGGTGTTTCGTAAGGATGTAGCTAAGGCCCTTGTGTGTTATGTGACTCGTATGCCTTGGATGCTTTATATTTCATGCTATATTATGTATCGTATGATTCTCCTTAACTTGTCTTATGTGTAGCGCAGCTTGGAGTTGAAGTATGTTACTGTATGTGTTCTTATGACATGAATATGACATGTATATGTGACGATTGTGGTGTGATATGGTATGGCCCTCTAAGTCATGCATGTCTAGGGCGGAATTTGTTGAATAAGATACGATAAAATACTAATCATGTAAAGTGAAAGAGTACTGAGCCGGGGCCAGCCGATCCACTGGTAAGGAATAGTGGTGTGGACTACTGTCCCGCAAGTGACCGATTGTAACACCCCAAAATTCACTATTTTTTTTAAAAAGAAAGGCGGAAGTAATTAAAATAGAAACTCTTAAATTAAAACCCGTGAATTCTGGGGATGTTATCGCCACACTTAGTACCAAATCGATTCTCTCCGACCTTTTCAGTACCAAGTGCTAAGGCTAAGAAAAGATTTACATTAAACTCAACCAACAGTTCATAAAAGACTCGAAAGATCATACGTTAAAAATCAGAGAACGCATAAACGTTTATGAACCATAATAAGATAGAAATCAAAGTGCGAAATCAAAGAGGATAAATACTCAATACAAGGTAATAAATCAAAGAAGATAAATCCGATACAAAAGAAATACTAAAAGGAAATAGAATCACATAAATGTTGAAATATGGCCACAACTCTCTCAAACTTTGAGCTAGACATGCTCAACACTCAGCCCTGACTGTTGTCTCGCCCACCTGCACAAAGTCAGAAGGGCACACTACTCGTGGGAATGAGCAGCACCCATGAAAAGGGTGATCAGTACGCTACGTACTGAGTAAGGTAACTGAGCACTAATGCCAACACATAAGCACATAATCCATGCAAAATAAAAGATCATAAAGACGATCATGATATCATAACAACGAATAATCATTCGGGTACATATGTAAAGGCCCAATTATAATCCGAATTAATTATTTAATTTATCTTTGATCAGGAATCATTCACACCATGATTTTTATCAAATCCATGCGAGTACGGAAGCCCCCACTATTATAGCCGGTGGATCGGAGGCACATAGGACTACGCGTCCTAACCACTATTCCTAACCGGTGGATCGGTTGGCCCTGGCTCGCATGGTGTTCCACTGTAAGTAATTAGTATCTTTTAGGCATTTTAGTAAAACTCTAGTTTGCAGTTGTTGAGCTCGGGAACCCCCACTATTATAACCGGTGGATCGGTTTACGCATAAAGCATCCTGCTCTAACCACTATTATAACCGGTGGATCGGTCACATATAGGGTAAAAACCCTAACCACTATTTCGAACCGGTGGATCGGTTGGTCCCGTCTCAACGATCTTTCACTTTAAATAATTAGTGTCTTAAGTATCTTATTCAAAGCTTTCACCCTGGACATGCATGAATCACTCCCTTTACATTTCACACATCACAATTCATAAATTCCATCCTCATAATTATACTTAAATCTCCACATACACATGATAACACAAAAACCCTAATCAGCCACCACATACCTCAATTAACCACAACAAACCATAGTTAACCACTCCAAACTCTATTTAACCATAATGACCATAATTAGCCACTCCACGCCTTAGTTAATCATAACAAACCACAATTATCCACTCCAACCTTAGTTAATCACAACAACCCAGAGTTCATTACTCCAAACCCTAATTCAGTCTCTTCCGTACCCTCATAATGCTCCACGTACTATTTTCCATCCAAAATATTTAACACCCAAATAACACTTACATTACCTTCCTTACATCCCAAATTAACTTTCCACACGTAAATTTCATACCCATGTAAACATTAGTCTCCCATGCAAACCTTCGAACCTTTTTTATGCAAACCCTAAAATTCCACATGAAACCCTAAATTCAACCATGCAAACCCTAATACCACCATACAACCATCAATGCCACCATGTAAACCCTAATACCACCGTACAACTATAAATACCACCATACAAACCATGATTCCATCATACAAAACCCTAAATTCAATCCACACAAAACCAAAGATTCACCCATACCAAACCTAAATTCAAACCATATAAAATTCAAAGATTTGTCCATACCAAACCCTACATTCAATCCATACCAACCAAATATTCATCCTTACCAAACCTTAGATTCAAATCACATAAAACCGAAGATTCATCCTTACCTTACAATTGATTAGATTCTCCCACATAAAATCATAAATTAGAATCTCCCAAGCAAAACCATAAATTGGATTCCCCCGAACAAATCATAAATTAGATTCTCCCATATAATATCGTAAATTACATTCTCCCAAATAACATCATAAATTAGATTCTCCCAAATAGACCATAAATTATATTTCACTCTTCCACTCATGGGTCATTAAAATACTTAGGTCAACTCACATCTCTTGGTCAACTTCTTTCTCCATCCTCCTTTTTCATCCTTTCTCCCGCACAAACCATATCAACATCCTCACATGCATTGCTTATAGGGTCACAACACATATCATCCCATACACATAGTACACATGCCATATAACAACACAAAAGCATGCTTGAACTCCATGCCATACCAAATATGCAATAATTACAATAATAACATGGGATGCATAACATACAAGGCACACAATGCACATTAGCACATAAAAGGCCTTAGTAAACCCTTACCTAAAATGTCACCAGTCTTGGAGCACACTCCTATATTACTTGAGAGCTTTGATTGGGCTCACCTACTATGGGAAAAATACTAGGATTAGGTTTTCTCTTAAGAATGCTATTATTTCTAACTTATCCCAAGACCTTATTTTTAATTAAAAATTATTATACTAGAATTGACTCTACAAAATACTAGTAGAATATTAATAATAAAACTGATGCAGTTCAAAATAAAAAGGCGATATAAGGGTTTCTACCCTCCACCAAAATAATATTAGTAAAGATAAAATAATAATAATAATAATAATAATAATAATAACTAAATATTATAAATAAAGATAATACTAAGAATACTAAGAATAATAATAATAATAATAATAATAATAATAATAATAATAATATATAAGCTTTAAATTTAAAATGGGGTTTCGACCCTACTTATAACTAATGACCTACTATTTATTAATATTAATAATAAAATTAATAACATAGATAATAATATTGAAATAATAAAGATAATGATAATATTATTATTAATGGTTATAAGAACAATAGAAATAATAATACTAAAATACATAAGTGCGAATGTTAATACAAAGTTAGGGCCTAAGATTTTCCAGAATAATTAATAAAATGTTAATAATAATTATTCTAATAATTATAATATTAATAATAAGAATAAGAATGATAATAATCATATAATAATTCAATTAAAAACTTAAAATTCGAAATTAACAATAAAATTATTTTATTACCACTCTCTACCCTGTAAGTACAATTCAGCATAAATTTTATATCAAATAATAATAATATTAATAGCAAGGAAATAATTATTATATTCGAATAGTTACTAATAAATAAAATAAAAATAGAATAATTTACAATAAATAGTAAATAATGACTAAGAAGGTCTAGGGTTTCACCTTGAGTCGGCGGGAATGGACGGCACCGGGTGGTGGTTGAAGGCGGTGGCCGAAAAAATAATCTAAGAGGGAAAAAGATGAAGAAAAAGAGAGAAGGAGCAAGGGAAAAAATAAAATAAGATTATGGTTCGGTGGAGGAGTATTAGAGGGAGTTTTTGGGTGGTTCAGAGGGCAGTAGAAGTGGCGGAGACGGCGGCGGATGGCGGCTTAAGGATTCGGGGTGAAAATTTTGGCGAGATGAGCAGCAAACTTTGCACGGTTATGGAGGCCCATGCAAGAAGAATCAAAGGTTGAAAATGGATTAGTTAATTAGAGGAAATTTCAGGGAAGAAATTGGAATGCTACGGTGGCGCTGAGGTTGGCTATCGGCGGCGGGAGATACGTCTGAAGTCACTGTGATGGTAGCCCTTCGCTTAGGGTTTTGGGTGAGAAAAAAATTATAAAACTCCTACAATTAGGCTATTTATAGATGGTAGATGGGATAATAGGGTTTTGGGAGTCGGTAGGAAGGTATGAGGTGCGAGGATTTGGGTGGCCGGTGGCAGTAATTGGTCGGCAAACGTTTGGGTTGCATCGAAGTTTCGAGAGGCTAGGGAGAGGAAACAGGTGAGAGATAACGGATGAGAGTTATGCCAATTTATTCCTCGAGTCAAGGGGAATACAATGAGACAAGAAACGGCCGGTCAAATTCTCTGTATCTGGCGACGCCATTGATGGGGTCGCCAGCTACAGCCGCGTCGACGAAGGAGAAAGGAGGAAGAAGGAAGAAGAAAAGGAGGTGGACCGGTCGGTCGGGGAAAGAAAAGAAAAAGGGGAGAACCGGGCGGTCGGCGCGGTGAGGGGGTCATTAAATGGAACGACGAGTTTTGGGCGTAACACAGACAAAATGCAGCGTGTCGGTGGGTGAAAGGAGGGCGACGGGCGCGGGCTGGGCCGTGCTGAAGAAAAGGAAGAGGAAAGGGAAACTGGGCCGCGAGCTGGCCCAGTTCGGGGAGAAGAAGAAAAAAGAAAAAAAAAAGAAAAGAAGAAAGAAAAAGAAAGAAAAAGGAAGAAGGAAAAAGGAAAAGGGAAAAAAGAAAAATAGAGGTTTGACTTAATTAAATTAATTAGGATATTTGGGTTATTTAAAAATAATAATATTTAAATCCCTTTTTAGGGTAAATTAGGATTTTTAAAAGATTTTCCATAAATTCCATTTTAATTAGCAAAACACCCAAATTTTCTTCCATTAAATTATTTATAAAATTAATATTAATTTGGAACTATTTCCTCCTTCTTATTTTAAATAAAATAATTTATTTAGTTAATTTCTAAAATAAAATCCTTAATTAGCTAAAATACCCAAATTTCTCCTAATTAAAATAGTAATAAGTTTCTTCTTAATTTATCCTAATTAATTTCCTTTTATTTTAAATAAAGTAATATACTTAATTAACTTTTATAATAAAACCTCATTTAAATATAATATTTAAAATTAGAAATTTTCGAGGCATTTCATCGATCCACCGGCGAATAATAGTGGTGTGGACTTCGTCCCGCAAGTGACCGGCCCACCGGCAATAATAGTGAGGGATCCCGAACTCAGTAAACCAAACCCTAATTGGTTAATACATGTAAAAGATACTAAGTACTTACAGTGGAACACCATGAGAGTCGGGGCTAGACCGATCCACCGGCATAAAATAGTGGTTAGGTGCGTTCTGCCCTATAAGTGACCGATCTAGCGGCTATAATAGTGGGGTTCCCGCACTCTCATGGATTTATAACGATTATGATGTGAATCAACTATATTTAATAAAGATTCAAAGGAAATAAGTCTAATTGGACCATAACCGACTTTTATTATCTGTATTGCTACATGCGGCTTATGTGATTGGGGCTATGTAATGATTTGTCAATGATATGGATTAATCCTACCTGAGGCACATGAGTTACTTTACATTTTGGTCATACCACCCTTATATGTTTGAACAGGATGTTACATATGTTTCATAGGTTATTATATGTGTATGGTGGGACTTATAATGTGGGTTTTGAGTATGCGTGATAATGTATCAACGTATTACACCATGATTTAATATGGACTTGATGTATAGTTACGTCTCTCCCATAAAATAGGATAGTAGAACTTACTCAGTATTGGACCCGTACTGATACTACCTTGGTTGAATGGGTCCTGTGATGATCCACTGATGGTGGGGAGCAGACCTCTTGTGCAAGTTTAAGATCGGATACTGTTTTGGGGTGGAAGGCCTGACTTGAGTGAGTAGGAAATCTAGATATTGATCCTTTGGGATTTGTTTTGTTCAACTGTATTCATCTTTGGAAGTTACAAGTGTTGTATTTAAATTTCCAAGGGCTTTGTAATTAACTTTTAATTTATCGTACTCTGATAAGTTTTAAAATTCGGATTTAATTGTTTGAAAGGTTTTAGCCTTGCATCTAACATGAGATAGATGGTTAACATTTATCTTGTGTTAGATGTGGCGCTAACATTTCCCAAATTCTCTCCTAGCTTCCGCTTTATTCTTTCAAATTTTTTTAGGAGTGAAATTTGGCGGTGTTACACTAGAACTTCCTCCCTCTTCTTCAGTTCATATAGTGTTCCATGTTTCCTTATTAAAGAAGGCATATCAAGGGAAGGTAGCCAGCCACTTCCCATCTTCTTATAGCATGACCCCTAACCTCAATTGTGTGCCTGTGGCTATCTTGGATAGGTAAACGGTTAAAAGGGGCAATCAAGTTGCTACCAAGGTACTGGTGCAGTGGTCTAATAGAAATGAAAATGATGCCACCTGGGAGTATTACTATGACCTTCTCAAGTGTTTCCCTAATAAGGACCCTTGGGACAAGGGTCAGTTGAAGGGGGGAGTATTGATATGCAACCAACTCTAGATCAAGAGGAAGTTGGGGAAGAAGTGAAGGAAGATCAGGCAGTAGTGGAATAATAGAGAGGCACTCGTACAACTCCCTTTAATCCAAGTCTTAGTTAATTTTATCAAAACGTAGCGTTGGGTGTAAGGCTTTAAGAATAGCATAATGTAACACCCCAAAATCATGACTTGAAAATTTTGTTTAAATTTTATTTTGCATAAGTGATAATTATTAAACAGTGGGTGTTACCGCCACACTTAACACAAGTCCAATCTCCTTACCATCATTATGTCAAGCACTAAGGCTTAAAACAAGTCAGACCAAACAAAATGCGATAGAAGTACAATATATAATCAAGGGTTTTGCAAAAGTAAGATTATCCATACAATAGGACTATTTAGATAATTAAGTAACTAATAATTTTCAGGAAATAAATAAAAAGGGGCACACGAAGGTATAATAGTGGTTTGCTTTACACTCATCTGATCCATCAATATTACAAGGAAAGGGGAAATAGGGACAGGGTCCACTCACTCCCTTAGCCTAACTAGTCGTCTGGATGATGCTCCTCAAAATCCTTCAACCACTGCATGCCACAGACGTAATTCTTTGAAAAGTGATAGTATTAGTATGACTTCTTTGTACTGAGTAAATTACAACGCCTCTGGAGAGGTAGCATACCCACATATACAATTATCATACAAATAAGGAATTCAAATAAAACATACGATCACATGCAAAGCCACGATTTCATTCCACAATTCCACATCATAATTAACAATACTAGTTAGATCATAATCCCTAGCAAGGGCATTGAAAACATTCTTATAAACTACACAACCATTTTACTTACCAATGACCATACTTTATAGCATACTAGGAAGAAATGGTGACATTCCAAACAATCTAACCAAGGTCAAGTCACGCCTAATCCAATTATTACAAATGTATTATGGTGGACGTCTAATCCGGTTATATCATTTTTATATCAATTCTTGAGTGGAATACAATCCCATATCCAAGACAATGATCTTCAATGAGGTGGTACCAAAATAATTCACTCAATTCTAGGGTAAAGCTCGCTAAAGAAGCCACACGACATATCAGTCGTCCATACTAAACCTCAGAACTCAAGTTTTTAAGTACACATACCCCTATAGGGTGTATGGAATACCTATAGAGCAGAAGTAAACCCCTTGATCCGAAGGCCCAAACTATGCACTTGAGGGCTAAATCCAAGGCACGAGATTCCTTTTTAAACTCAATTCTTCCTCTTTAAGTGGTTAATGTCTTATGAAATTCCAGGTTACTAATTTGAGAACAACTAGGTTCATAATATTACAACTTAGCCATCAATCAATCAACCAAGGGATCATGAAGGACACAACAATTCCAAGCCAACATGACCTAGGGTTAGGTATCATGCCATAACCCAAATAATTATTTGATTCAGCTTTTCAATCCATTTGTCCAACTATTTCCAAAATTATTTGAGGCCAACACTTAATTCAACTAGTCCAATTATTCACTTTGAATCACATTTTTGCCCTAATGACCAAAATACCCTTTGACCAATAACTACCACATTTTCCTTTACTTTATTACCAGATTTATCTCCATAGGATGTTTGTCATGAAAAAGCTAACATAAAGTAGTTAACGATAATTTAACATATAATAATTTCTTCGATATGACAAAATACCTTATTACCCCTCAACATTCACCATACGTAGTACACGTATACAATCTTAGCACACATTTCTAGCATCTCATAATATTCATGCAATTACCATGAGTAACTTTTTGATACGAACCATGGTATATAAAATTTATATTTTTACCCCTAGAACATGCAACATATAATAATCACTATTTAAACACATTTATACTCTAAGTTAACATGCTATACGTCCAAAATTATCTAAAATATCCAAGGAACAAATTTAATTCATTTATAGGTCTACCATGAAACATGACAAATTTTCGCTTGGACTCTAACCCTAAACATGCACATTTCTTTTCAGCATAAATCCATATATGTTGTCCTAAGCAAACACTCTCAATTTTTAGAATACTACCTAGGCATATAAATATTAGCATGGTAACATATATTAATCTACACATCGTAATATTCACATAGAAACAAACTACAAAACGCTTCCTTTTCCCAACAAAATACAAGTTATTTTATATCCTCAACCTAGCATGATTTTTATCCTAGAAAACTAACCTATCATTTTCACACAAGATTCTACCATCTATGGATTAGTTGGATTTACCTTTGAGCTAAGAAAAATAATACCACGAAGAGCTTCTTCCAAGGATACCTTAAGCGAGGTCGATATTACCTAAACATAAATAACACCATCCACAACTATGCATGCATTAGTATCTATGCTAAATAAAATAATAAAATGACACCCTATGAGAACTAATGGCCAAAATAAGATAAGGGAATTAACCAAAGTTGTTGGTGCATGGAACTACTACGTACCACACACACCAAAGGTAGAATACTTATGCCGGAATTAGTTGCTGCTTGGAGAGGCAAATCACGAGGGGAGAGAGAAGCTTGGCAATGCTATAAGTTGGGTGAGTTTTGGGTAGGGGTTCGGTGGTGAAAGAGAGTAGGTTGGGGGTTACTAGTGTTGGAAGTAGGGGGAAAAAGAGGGGATTTGTAGTGAGAAAAAGAAAGGATCGAAAGGGAGAGGGAATGAGGGATTTTTTTTTTTCAGGTTGGGCTGAAGAAGGGAAGGGAAAAATAGGGGAAAGATGGGGCTACTGCAAGAATTGGTTAGGTTGGATGCTGCAGGGTGGTTGAGTAGAAGTAGGTGTCAAATGCATGGGAGAAGGGAAAGAGGCCGGCAGGAAGCAAGTTGTTGCGAGGGGAAGGAAGGAAATGGATGGGTAGCTAGTTGGGAGGGTTGAGTAGGTGGGCATGCTAAGAAGAGAAGGAGATAGGGGCTGCTGCATGTTGCTGGGTTGGTTAGGTAGGTCGGCTGGGCTGGGGTTGTTGCGGTTGCAGGGGCTGGGATGGCGTGAGGGAGGAGAGTAGTAGGGAGGGTGATGAGATGTGTTTGGGGAAGAAGAAAGGCTGCATGGTTAGTGGCTAGGATAAGTAGGAGTGTAGGGTGGAGAGGCGGTGCACATGCATGGAAGAAAGGTGGCAGTAGGCTGCATGGGGGGAGAAGGGTGCTCGACAGGTTGGGGGGAGATTAGGTTGAGATTAGAGTGGGAAAAAGATGAAGATTGGGTTAGAATTTAGTTAGTAAGAATACCCAAGAGTATTAGGCATTTAAGAGTACCTATTTAATGTTTTATTTTCACCATTATTCTCACTATTATTATTATTATTATTATCATGATCAATATTATTATTATTAGTGTTATCACTACCACTCTTTATTATCATAATTATTTCTAACATTATTATTCTCACAATTATTGTTATCGACATTATTTTTAAGAGTGTTTCTTATCATAAGGCTATTGTTATTACCATCCTTCCTATTTTGATTACTATCTACACTCTTCTTTTTTATAATTGTTATTACTGTCATTACTTTTTTTTTTATCTTCCTCTACTTATATATACACTAGTCTGGGTTATTATCATAATTTAATAACTATAGACTTACTCCTAACAATGATACGTTCATTCTAAAAAGAATCCTATGATTTATTATGCCTGCTAATCTAATTTTAAGTCTTGGATATTTAAATTAAGGATTTATTAAAATGGGGTATTATATAGAATAAATTGTAAGGTCATGGTGCCAACCATAGACAATCATATGGGATATATATATATATATATATGTGTGTGTGTGTGTGTGTGTGTGTGTGTAAGGTCTCAATAGAAAGTAGTTATGGAAAATTCAACAATAATCTCTCTGTCTATTTGAGCCTTCATATTCTAATTTTCTGGTCACAGCTTCGAATTCAGCTCACTGAATTCCTGGTGGTAACATGGAGAGTTTGAGGTGGTGGAGGTTGTAATTGTACTATTATGTTGTTAGCCTCCTCTTTCATGATTTCCAATTTCTTGATTGGTCATTATTATGGAACAACAAATTTCTTGTATTTTCTTCGATGATTCTTGCAATTTTTTTTTGTTAACTCTTGCATCTGATTGAAGTTACAATGGTTTGTCAATAAAAACCCCAATTGATGCAAGGAGTTATTTGGACTCCGAAAATACCACTTTGAAAGAGTGACCAATGTGGAATTTAAAAAATAGAGGAAGAAAGAGTCGGAGAAAGGAATATAATACTTTTCAAATTAATTAAAAGAACAATACCTCATGCCGATACAAAAGACAAAAAGGTTATGACCAACTCGACCAACCGTATAAGAGAACGGCGCTTTAGAAAATTATCCGAGGAAAATTATCAATCTAATAATGTAAAAATGCTAGAATCCTCGGTGGCTAAGACGAATATCCATATTGTCTCGGCCATTGTCGCGGTGGTTCGTATCATCAAGAGGTCCTAGAGAGTTAGAAACGTCGACTTACTGGAAAAATGCAGAAGAGAGAACAAGGGAAGCAGGTCGGTGGAGCAGGTGGCACCGCCGCTGGATCGACGAAGAGAGGGCGTCCTTTCGGCAGCGGCACCAACAGCGCCGCTGCAGCTGCTGCCGTTGCTGCTGCTGAAGCAGCTGCACCTTCGACTCTACTGGGTCCTACCCTCCAAGTTCACAGTTCATTTGCCGGTTAGTTCGTCATATCACTACTTTCTCCTCACTCTTTTTACATGTCCGATCACCGTTAATAAGTGGACTAGATTCAGGTCTGTTTACGGAGTTGGAACCTCCGGTATGACTATAGTATTATATTAACTCAGTATGTTGGTTACTGTCGATGTTTTTGTTCCCGATGTAGAGAATTGGAATTAGGAATTAGCGCAGGGGACGAAATCGAAATGTAGGCTGAGAATGCTTCTAAAAAGTACATTTTACCCGGAAGAGAATAGAGTGATTCCCCTCATTTGTGAGTAGACAAGGTGCTTAGGAAACCAGAAGTCCATATATTAGCTAGATTTTCGAGTATTTGGACAAGCTCTAGAAGGTCCGACAGTAAAGAATAGCTTTGAGCAGCTTTCTAGCTGTTTTTTCCATTTTTCTGTTAATTTTTAACATTTGTCTGTGATATAGGTTTTTTGCTAGAATAGCGACTTATAGACTCTCTTGTTCCCTTTTCAGATCAGAACAACAAGAGGATAGTTTTGGCTCTTCAAAGTGGTTTGAAAAGTGAATTAACATGGGCTTTAAATACTCTCAATGTTCTCTCGTTCAAGGAAAAGGATGATGTGCGGAAGGATACCACTCCGCTAGCGAAAATTCCTGCATTGCTCGATGCCCTTCTACAAGTGGTATGTTGTACTGTTGTAATTATACAGTCAATTTCTTCACTATTCATGGATGCCGTCACCCAGTCCTACAATCTTGATGTACATTGTCTGCAGATTGATGATTGGCGTGATATAGCACTACCAAAGAAGATATTAAAGAACCAAAAAATGAGATTTTTGGGTACAAATTTTGCTGTAACAGGGTTTGGGAAAGAACACGAGCCCTTGGGACTGGGTGGCAGTAATCCACAATTAAAGTATGTTTAATTTTTGGTATTTTCATTTTTCTCATCCAATATCTTCTTTGGATTCATGGAACATCCCACATTCTGTTCTGGAGTTTGATGGTGGAAACTCCTGTTGTCCAGTGTTGGAACTGGATTATCTGGTGCAGAGGCTTCAGATCAAAAAGGAACAGCTAAGCGGCAACGGACACATTGGTGGTCTGAGGAAGATGGTATTTTCAACATTGATGAAGAAGGGCGTGCTGAAAAGCAGCTTTGTGCAGTTGCTGCATCAAATATATTACGAAATTTCTCATTCATGCCTGATAATGAAGTCATTATGGCTCAGCACCGTCACTGTTTGGAAACAGTGTTTCAGTGCATAGAAGATCAGAATGTAGGCAAGTATCTGTTTAGGTTTGAAAAATCAGATTTCTGGGTGTTGTGGCTATGATGGATTGGAAATCTTTCATATTAGTAGTTGACCTTGACCAATGGCTGCTTTGAGAACATGCCAAATGCATTTGTGTCTGATTTGATCTGTTTAATGAATAGATTCATGAATCCTGATGTGGATATCTATAAGTGATGGCTGTTCTGTGATAGACCACCGGTGAGGTTCATGTATTAGGCTGGAGAAGAAGGCTGGAGATGGTGATGAGATTTGAGTGATTTTTAAGGTTGGAGGTGGTGATGTGAAATTTATTGAGTCATGGAAGGTAAGGGTCTGTTTCTTGATTGTTAAGTCAATTTACCTTAGAATTACTCTTGTAAAGGTCTGTTAGGTGTTTGTTAGAGCCTTGTGATAGGCCCTTGATTATGTGAGGACGGATAAGAAGGGTGCGCCGATTTGCCTAGGAATGGAATTTCTGAGGATATTGTGCGTTATTATTTTACCTTTGCTATCTTTATTGTTACTGTGACTGCCTTAATTAGTAGGATCTGTTATTAGTTTGTTATTAGCTTTGTTGAGCCACCAAATTCTGGTAGGATGATTCATGATGTAGGGGGCGGCTGTTATTGCTGTATTAGAGAAGTGGGGGAGAGGGAATGAATAGGAAAGGAATCAGTTGGATTAAGGGAGGTGCCAGGACCTCGATTCCCTGCCTTTACCAACTATAATTGCAGTATCAATTCACACCCTTCCCGCCTTTGGTTAAATTCCTTTCTCTCACTCTCATTTAATTTCATTTCAGTGCTGAAAGGGAATGATTGAGTAGCAGGTTCCTAAAACCTTTCTTTGCTGGAATATTTGATAGAATGAAATTGTTAGAGTAAATATGGGAGCGAGTATTGATAAATTAGAGAGGTTAAGATTTGGTTGGTCAGATTATAATAAATTTTGGAGATAATTCATATCAATGAACTTGGGAGATAATATCACAGTGAAGAGAGAAGTAGTTTGTCAATCCCCAAACTGTCAGGGACAGTTTGTGAATCCCTGATTGTTGGGGATTGTAGAAATATTTGTGCCTATATATTTCTATCTTTCTCTATCTTTTTTATTATGTAGGCTGTATTCTTTGTTTTCTTCCAAGACAAAGCAATACTAACGTTTTCCTTCTCTCCCTCTATATGTTATTTTCTTCCTTAGTATTGTAATCTACCTGGTATCAAAGCTTTGAGGAAGCCATGTCTTGCTTAGGCTTATCCTCCTTGGATGCTATAATGGTGTGGTGCCTTTAGAGATGGTTCCCATGTCCATCCAATTGCCTTTGATAATTACTCTGTCCAGCCAATTGCTGTTTCCTTTCTAAAAATTCCCTCCAAATTACCATTCAAAACTTGAATGGAAACTGTTATCTTGAGTGATCATTCTATTGATCTTGTGATTGGAAAGCCGTTCCCTACTATGAGAGAACTTTTTATAAAAGTGGGTAGAGGAGAAGCATGGTGACAAGTAATGTTGAAGAAAGGAAGTCAAAAATAAAGACCCCTTTGCTTTGGTGGCTCAAGGAGATAGATGAGGAGGTAAAAGGCCATGGCGGACTTTCGAAATCTACTAGAAGTTGTATGGAAACTAGCATAATGGAATTAAAGAAATCATAATCAAAGGGTCCTAAGCTTGGAGATGATAAGTACTGTAAAGAATCTAAATATCAGCAAAATGATTGTCCTAAGAAAAAGAAACATGAAAGGGGAAAAAATAGAGTTGTGATGTTGTTACACACGACACCAATTTAGAGGATGACCAAACCTTAGTTGTTGGCGACTGGTTGCATGTGGTTAATAATTGTTGATTTTGGGTGGTTATACCATATATATCCAAGCCAAGAGTGGCCTTATGAAAGTTAGATGGGAGAAACATTGTTATTGGCGATGACACCGCGTGCAAAATGTTTCAAATTGGTTCCATCAAGATAAAGGCGGGGTACATGATGGTACGGTTTGACATGTTTCGTGTACGAAAAGGGATATTAGTTCCAAGTTGAAGTTGTAGTTTTGCGTTTAGTATCAGGTAGGGTACTTTGTATGTTGTAGGGCCGATTTGGTTGTAGTTGCATCTTCTTTGAACAGTTGCGAATTTGACATGGCTAAGTTGTGGCATTTGCAACTTGGGACATAGGGGTAAACGAGTAATGCAAAATTTGTCCAAAAAGGATTTTCTTAAAGTATTAAGTTCTATAAGCACTATGTTTTCAAAGGCGATAAGATTAAAAGTATTAAAAGTATTAAGTTCAATAATCACTATGTTTTTAGAAAACAACCTAGCAAATTCGGTAGGGCAATTCACAAGCCTAAAGGCACTCGTGATTACATTCATTCTGATTGTTAGGATCCATCCCATAAGAATTCCTTAAGAGGCAGCAAGTATTTCTTATCCGTGATTGATGATTATTTAAGAATAACTTGGGTGACCATGAAGAAGCATAAGAGTGAGGCCTTCAAAACCTTCAAGCAGCGGCGTGCGATTTTGGTAAGTTTGATGAGTTCTACAAAGATAATGGGATAGTGAGGAATTACACACTTAGAATACAACATAGCATAATGGTGTCGTAGAATGCATGAATTTGACATTATTGGAGAGAGCCTTTTGGTTATTATTGCAGACCTCTTACATAGGTATTGAATGCATCGCATGTTATGAGGTATATTATTTGGGCTTATGATTATGTTACTCTAATTTAAAAGCCTTTGGTTTTCCTCATTATGTTAGTGAAGGTAAGCTAGAACCTATAGCCAAGAAGGAAGTATTTGTGGGCTGTGGTGATAGGATGAAGGGGTATAAAAGGTGGTCTGCATTTGAGAAGAAAATTATATGTATGAGGAGTGTATCTTTGATAAGGATTCTATGCTTAACCCATTTGTGATCATTGAAAATAGTAGTGTCAAGAATCAGATGGAGTTAGAAGTGACATAGAATAAAGCTGAGCCAAAACTGCTGCTTCAAGATAACAACCACCACCAAAAATAGAGAATTAACATTCAAAAACTCACCATACAATATGGTTACCGAAGAGGTTGATGAAGAGTCCTCCGCCTACGAAGAAGCCATATTGAGTCCTCAATTAGAGTAGTAGATTGTGGCCATGGGTGAGGAGATGGAGTTGCTGCATAAGAACAACTCTTTGGAGTTCGTGCAATGACCACCAAGGAGAAAAATATTATCTGTAAATGAGTTTTCTAGAGACATGGAGTCTTATGTCAAAGCAATCACGTTTATAGGTTGTATGGTTGCAAGAGTGCTCGATAAGAAAGGATTTGACTACGATGAGATTTTATCATTGGCTGGGCATGCTTTTATTAAGGTGCTAGCAATAGTGGCATTTTATAATCTTGACCTTGAATATTCGGATGTACAAAGATAATTTTCATGAGTCAACTTGAGGGCTTTGCATTCCTAGAAAAAAAAAACTATGCTTATAGGTTGAAGAATTCTTTATATAGGCTCAAGCAATCTCCGAGGCAGTGGTACAAGAGTTTTGATAATGTTATGATTTGGCAAGGCTACAATAGGAGTTTATGTGATTGTTGTGTTTATTGTAACAGTATGAGATATGGTTCATATCATTATATGATCATAGTTTGAAAGGAAACTCTTGGTATAGAGCTCGAGATGAAGGATCTCGGTGTAGCATTGGTATGGAGATTTTTTGGGATCAAGCTTAGAAAAAGCTTTTATTGTCTTACAATGAGAAGTTGTTCTCTAGATTTGGGATGCATAAACTTCTACAACACAATTTGTTGTCTATTTGCCGGTGAGATGCTACTTAGTATATGTCTTGTGTTTCGTATGCTAGTGAAGTAAGTATTTTGATTTATGCCATGGCCTCCACTAGTCCTAACATGCTATTAGTATTACTAGTAGGTTTATGACAAATTCTAGCAAGGTAAAGCTATTTTTTAACTATTTGAGGGGTACATTTGATGTTGCTCTTATTTATGGGAATGACACATAATGTTTGGTAGTTGATTATTCAGCTCTCATCATGTTGGGAATGTAGATATGTGTGAAATTCGATGATTGGTTATATCTCTACACTTGGTGGTTCTATTGTTAGTTAGAAGGTAACTTTACAGCCTTTAGTGAGACTGTCTATGGCAGAATTAGAGTATATGGCCTTGATGGAAGTTACTAAAGAAGAAATTTGGTTGAAAGGAATAATTAGTGATCTTAGTCTACACCATGATCAAGCTAGACAGCTTGAGTGTAATGTGATTAGCTAACTATTAATTTTAGCATGAAAGGGCTAAGCTTATAGATGTATGATATCACTTCTTGAGAAGCGGATTAATGCGGAGAAGATTGGCATAAGTTCCTGTATTGTTTGGACTTGTTCAATGTTTCTAGTTGATACTAGCTCGTTTTGGGCATTTATGAGGCCGAGATGAGGAACCACGATACATTTGGCAACCTTAGGTGAATTTGGTACATTTGTTTTATGTTAGAGGACTCAAGATGAAGATTTGTTAGGATGCCTTGAATTTGTAGGCCCATGAGCCAAAATGTGCTTTAAGTGACTTAGGATGGGGTTCTTGTTTTATATCATGGATATTATATTATTAGGTCTCTTTTAGCCTAGCTTGTAACCTAAATTCATGTAGGTTTTCGGGGAGCAATATATAAATACCATTTTCATGTATTATGTGAACATAACCTTATGCTATGAAAATCATTCTATTATTTGCCCTTGGACGTAGCTAACACATCATCTGTGAACCATGTAATTGTGTGTATTCCTTATTGTTGTGTGTTTTTTCTTTGCATTTGTAACAACACAACCTTTATCAAATTTTGTATCTTGTAAATATATTTTTCATGCTCATGTTGCACCATTATTTCACAATTGTCGCGTGTTTTCATTACCAACACTATTTACGAGACTCTAAATGTTCTTGAGTGGAAAAAAAGTTGTTTTTGAGGAGATGAGAGCTTTTGAAAAACTTGGTACTCATACGATTAAATATCAAATCTGATGCGCAATATCAGCTGATATTTATCCGATTTTGGATCAACCGATTTATAAAATTCATAGGACAAGCGGTTTTAGATTTCACGTATTTACGAAAGCTATATTTGTTATTTGCTTGCCAATATTTGTTGATATTTGCTAATATTTTTTATGAAAAAAAAAAGTGCTGCGACAATGGTAATATACAAAATATCGTTTGTAATATTGTGACCGCAATTGCGATTGCAGTTTTATTGCTTGGTACTACTTGGGAGGAAGTGGCACTACCAACTGTACATAAAATTGTTGGCTGCAAATGGGTGTTCAGTTTGAAATATACGACTTAGATGATCCTTAGAGTGATATAAGATTCACTTAGGTGCTAAAGGATTTACTTAGACTTATGGAGTGGAATATCCTAAAGCTATTTCTCTGGTGAAGAAATCAAATACTATTGTATCGAACTTGGATTGGTCATTATACCAATTAGATGTGAAAAATGCTTTTTTAAATGGAAATTTCAATGTTGGACAAAGTAGTATATGGAGCCTTGATAAGTTTGGAACCAAGTTATGCAAGCTAAAAAGGCTTTATATGGATTAAAATAGTCTCTGGGAACATGGTTTGAAAAGTTCACATGGTTTGTTAAAGCTTTAGGATATGGACAGGGACAATATGATTATACTCTCGTCACAAGGAGATCCACTAAAAATGAAGGCTTAATTTTAATTGTCTACACAGTTCTTGACTGAAGATGATATAGAAGAGATGAGGAGATTGAAGTAGAGTTTAGCTAGAGAATTCAAGACTAAAAACTTAGACTAGATAAGGACTTTCGTGGGATGGAAATGACAAGGTCCAATGATGCATATGGAAAATAAATTGGGTAAGATGGTGGATTTAGGGCATTTACCATCAAAATTGAAAAGTGTAGATTGGAAGATTAAATACTTGCAAACACCACCTAAAGTTTAAAGTTTACCTAAGGTTTACACTCCTAGGATAAAGTAAGATTTTTGAAGATAGTAAGACAATGTTCTTCATGAACATGGAATGCAAATGTATGTGTGTGTATTCAAACACAGAGTGGGAAACCAAATCTGATCTCATTCATGAATGAGCCAAAAACTTCTATATAGTGTGCTGGTCTCATTTATATACAAAAGTATCAATCTACCCTTAGTTAGGTTTCAACTAGACAATTAACTAATGAGTTCTAAGTATCTAGTTTAAGTCTAAATAAAGTGAAATCAGCCCTAAAGATGTGCCTATGGCTGAATTTCGAAAATAACAAATAGCAATGACCTTCCCAATGACTCCTAGACCTGATTGGGACTTGGGAGGTTTAACAAGGTTAGCTAGCTACTAGGAAAGATAAATTGCAGGCTAAAAATGCTCCTTATCAGTCCTAATCATGTCCTATGTCTGGAACTTCGAAAATTACAAAAGAAAAATATGCCTTCCCAATGTTTAGACCTGACTTTGGAAGTTTACTGGAGAAAGAGATCAGCATCAACCTTTACATGACAAGCAACATAAATGGAAAAGTAAGCAGCCCAAAAGTTGGTAAAAATCCCTTATAACGAACCAATTGTCTAGGACCTGGTTATTATCCTCTTTTGACTGATTTGGCTTGCAAAAAGGAGCTGCAAAAATCATCTTATCAGTAGCCAAGGCAGCTGAACTGAAAGTGCTCTTTGCCCCCTCCATACATGCCTCTATGTTGCTCACAAGACTTCAAAAGTGGCTCCAAAAGGTTCACATGGAGCTACAAAGCCCATAAAATTCAACAAACAGCACAACAACCATTTTTTCTCATCATTATGTATGTTTCGGAGGTTTAGGCTTGATTGTGTGCAGCACAATCAAGGGATGGAGAGCAGCTATTTTGTGCTGTTCAAGACTTAATTTCAGTCGTATACAAGGCCCAAGCAATGCCTATGTGTGTGGCATGGGGAATAGTTTATGGCTACTTTTGAAGATACAAGGTTGAAGAGTGTTGCCTAAATTTATTATTACTGTTATTATTATTATTATTATTATTATATTCTTTTGACTTGTGCTCATTCCTTTTGCTTATTTTTCTTCCTAAATCAAATTATAACACCTTGGGGAGGTCATTATGACCTTGGCTATCAAGTTCTTAGTATATAGGAAGAAATAATAATTTTAGCTTAAGGAATCTAACTAGATTACTTTTCTTAGATAATTGTCTGGTTAGATCCTAAGTCTTTTATTCTATATGTAACTAGTTTGGCTAGGTTGTGACTAAAATGTTAACCCTTGCATTAAATGAAAGACAAGCAACTTGAAGTCATCTTTTACCCCTTGAGGCTGAGAGCTTAACTATTCATGTTCTAGTGAAGAACTTGAGTTCATGCTTCATAATTTTACATAATTTATGTTAAGAGGTGAAACCTAAGATGATGAATGTAAGTGTATGATCTTAGTAGGTGCTTAAGATCATCTTTCACTTATCTTTCAACATCACTTTCTCCCTTTTCATTTTGGTGGATAATAATTCTACTTCCTCCACCTCGCTATGACATAATTTGTTTTTCATATGAATCAAAGAGAAAAAGAGGAAAGGGGGAAGACAAATTAGTTGTCTAGACTAGTTTCAAGGAAGCTATGTGAATTAGGTTTCATGCTAGGAATGAGGGGACATTGTACGATAGGCTTCTTGCCATCATATAAGAAACATCTATCAAAGAGTTTTCGTTTGAATTGCCGTATTATTAGCTGATTCAAAGTCATGTAAATTATATTCCTTAATGACTTGAAACCATCATGTGGGCCTAAGTCCAAATGATGATATCAGGAATTCTCTGTAAAATGACGAAAGATGCCTAGTTAGTGGAGGATATGAATTAGGCACTTCTAATCAGTTAAGGTAGATCTAGTGGTAATTGGGGTAAATGAACTAAACCCCATGTCAATTATTTAGCCTCAAGAATTTCCAACCCATACCTCGTAAGAGCTACCAAACCCATTGATGCCTTTAAACTAGCTTGATTAACAAATGTAAATAATAAAGCTAGTTTGGTGTAAACTCCACCCCATTAGCTGACAGTCACAAGGGTTTTGGTAACCGATTGATACGAGGCTTTAGGAGCAAAGGGAAAGGGCTCTTAGATCTTGATGAAT
This sequence comes from Tamarix chinensis, assembly GCA_030549775.1. Lineage (NCBI taxonomy): Eukaryota > Viridiplantae > Streptophyta > Magnoliopsida > Caryophyllales > Tamaricaceae > Tamarix > Tamarix chinensis. The sequence goes on along the minus strand of CM060176.1, from coordinate 85,136,543 downwards.
AAATCTCGTAGTGAGTTGAAGCTCAAGCAAAGGATACTAAGTTCTTTGATTTTGAAGAGGAAAAAATTGTTGAAGGAAACTATTGGGTAGGATGATGACAAAGTTTAGATCATATGATCCATGAGTAGTAGGTCAAAGGGGCTGATATGAACAATTTTGAGTACAAGGAAGGTCATTCATGATTGTTCAATAAAGTGATGGGGCTAACAGGTGAATGAGGATATTTTAATTGCTATTGATGGCATTAAACAAATGGAAAGTACTCCATCGGTTAAGCTCATGAGAAAACTAGATCAAGGGGACCTTGAATGAGATGGTATCATTCAGAATTATGGCATAGTTGATATATGGCAAGCTTGCATGCAAGCATTACTGACAAGAGAGAAATTGTACACATGAGTAGTTGTGGAGGATGTGATATAGTTGGGGACAAGCAATAAAACCGCGGTTGCGGTATCAAGATGTCGCAAACAATATTTTATACATGATGGTTGCCATGGTGTATTTTTTTTTTCTCACAACAAATATTGGTAAAATGTCAGTTGATAACTAGTATATTGGCCAATTTTAAAATCTTCAAGTATTGTCAATTTTACGTATTGGCTGATCCAAAATTGGATAAATATAATATTGTGTATAGGGATCAATATTTAACTTTTTGGCTAGGGAGGAAATTGATCATCACTTGGTTTAGTGCATGCTAGGCTAAAAGTGACTTAATTGGGTTGGTTGGTGCATTTGGTGAAACCAGCATCAAGCATTGAATTGACTGATTAAGAAATCAACCCCCCCCCCCCAAAAAAGGAGTAAGGGAACCTTTCTACCAAAGTTAATAGTTGTAGCAAACTACTATCAATGGTGTGATGTTCGGAGAAGCGGAGATCAATCAATCTTTTAGACCAAAACTTTGGTTTCTTTGAAGAGGATTATCACTTACATTTGAGTACATAATAGTAACAAGTATAGACATTGTAGTAAGTGCTTGGAGAAGCTAGATAAATTTGAGTTTTGTTAGCTAATATTTTAGTTTTGTATAAGTAAGAAGAAGATTTGTAGAAACGTTTAGTTTGGTATTAATAGAAGTTTATATTAATTACTGAACAAATTGAGGTCTGAGTGAGCATGGTGGTGTGGTTTACAATGCTAACAACTATGGAGCTTAAAGGGGAGATAAGGGTTTGAAAATGACGTGCTTATTGATTGTGGGGTGATCCACAAATTTATAACCTAGGAGGTGGGGCATAGGATAGAAATTGTTGCTGACGCTGGTGTAAGTAGTTATCATCGGGACAAAGGATGATTCACGTATAGGGAATATGCATGTCACTAATGCTCTCTTTGAGGATTTCTTGTTCTATGAATTTGATGGCATTGATATCCTATTGAGTATCGGATGGTTTGAGTCGCTAGGATGATGTAGGTGAACCTAGGTAGAGTCGTGGTTATAGTCGGCGAACCAAATTGACATTGGGTTATGTATGACACAAATTTCATCACGGGGAATGATGTAAGTTTTCTAATGAGAGTGAGAGGTAGAATTCAATTAGAGTGTAGGTGTTAGAAGACTACCACGAGGGATCACAATGAATTAAAGCAAGACAACCACCTATTTGATTTGCCCATAGCAAGCAATGGGATGGAGAGAATGGTGTAGGGCATGTCACTTATCGGCATGATATTACAATACCACCAAGTTTTGATGTATTAGAATAGGGTAATTGAGATTTGGCATCATAATACAATACTACCTAGTTACAACCCATTTTCCAGTCAGGTTCTAGTAAAAGATAGGTTTTGGAGTTTCAATGTGGATTATAGCACGTTAGGGGCCAATTCTCCTTGTGTCATTTTCACATTAATTCAAATTAGGCGAGCAAGAGTTAGAGAAGATAAGATCATATGTTTGATATTATATATTGATAATGATAAAAACAACCATAATAATAACTCATTAATAAGCTTGCACATTTGATTTTAAAATGAGATTATATTTGATTTTAAAATCCCAACAAGTTTTCAATTCTGGTTACTGAGAAGTTGTTGGATGAGCACCATGACACTGGGTTCCCTCTTACTAGTCTTGAAGTTGGGGTTCGATGAGATTTGAGTATGATCAATAGATGTACCTAGGACGATCTTTCAAACTCATGAGCAGCTTGTAATGCCTTTAAGACCCGCTAACGCACTAGCTGTGTTCCAAGCTTTGATGATTGTCATTTTTAAACCATATGTGAGAAAATTTGTTCTAGTGTTATTTGATGGCATTGTCGGTGTATACCCCGATATGATTGAGCATGTCAAGCATTTGATGCGGTTTTGAACTCCAAGGCTTCACTCCTTGTTTGATACTGTTAGCGAAAATAACTATTTATTTAGTTAAGCAAAACTTGTGTATCTTGGCTATATTGTATTAGTAAGGGGCGTCAAAATTTTTTTTAGGGTTTGTGGGGCTCCTTGTTGATCACCAGATATTATATGAAGTGGCCAACTACTTAACACTGTGCCTTATCTATGACCATGCTAATTGGGAACAAGTTTCATGTTTGGAGACCAGTGCAACGGCCGAGGACAAAAAGGTTCTCGATCATGTTTCTTACCATACCATTGCACAAATTTGATGAAATTTTGAGAGTAGAATAGTTATGTACCCCTGAGGTCCATATTGTGGGCTTTTGCATCCTGTCTAGATTAAAGAGTTGGAAGTCATGTGGCATGGCCACACCATTAGGACTCTTAGACCATGGGTGTTGGTGATTAAAGAAAGTGGACCAGAATATGATGTAGGTATGGTTTGACTTTGCAACAATTATTTATTGGACCTTCGAACTTTTCTCCACCAATATCTTATGACGGCTATGTACTTTCACTGTCAAACTAGGCTTCAACAACAAATCATTTTACCCTTGTTTTGGCCAATCAAGAACCAACTTGGATGTTTTGTTTAGATCATTGAGAATGTAATGCTAAAATAGTCATGGATGAATTCCTTATGCCATTTGTTAATGAGCTCCTATATGATGGGCAAAGTGATAGAGCAAGCCTCACATTTGTTTGGGTCCCATAAGATCAAAATGCCTAGCAACGCATTGAGAATACAAACTTTTGGATCCACCACAACCACTACGAGTATTTGGTGATGCCCTTTGGGCTTATTAGTGCTCCCAGGTACTCATAATAATCCAGCCCAACTTGCAGAAATGTGTGTTTGTCACCCACTTTAGGATGGTGTTGTAAATATTGCGGGCATCTTAGCTCTTCCTCTAGAGGCTGAAATATGCCTTTGGCATACACTAGATGGCTTACTTAATGCATATTGTTCATGGTCTAGGAGTTTCAGCTAAGCAGAAGTAGTGTTTCAATGGTAGGAACTTAAGCTTGTGCAAAGATTACATGGGTTCTTGTGATTAACTATGTATTATTGGAAGTTCATACATGGATTCAATGATCTCTCCCCCCTCCCCCAAGTTAAGCTTCATAAAAACATCTTCAAATGGATGCCAAACACCTTTGCTGTTTTCACTGCTCTCAAGTGAGCCCTAATATTGTAGAATGTGATGCATTAGGAAGCAGTGTTAGTGTAGTTCTTCGATAGGAAGGACCTTTCTGCTTATTTCATCTAGAAGTTGGCAAATCAAATTCACAAATTGCCAGCTTATAAGTGTGAACTACTGAGCTTGGCCATGTTCACGATTCCATCTGTAATTGGCATCCTTATCTTCTAGGAGGGTAGTTCTTGAAACACACCAACACCCACATCAGGAAGTTGCTATAATTCTATTAGAGCAAAAGCTAAATACCTCGCCACAACATTAGTACTCTGACTTCAAAGTCAAGTACAATTCAGGGCTGACAATCTCTTGTTATTATGAAGAAAAGCATGGATTTTATGCCATCTCCTAATCGTTATCATCCCTCTTGGAGAATGTTCTAGCGGAGGTGGGAAACTTGCATTAGCTCCAAAGCCTTATCTAAGAGGTTCTAGTTGTAATGCTAGGAGGGGATTGGAGTGTGGGAGATCTCTTGTGGTACAAGGGTTAGGTCTACTTACAACCCTCATCTACATATGTCCTTGCCATCTTAACGACATCTCATAGTCAGTACATGAGTGTTCAAAACTTTATAGTGCATCCAAGGATATTTGGTCTATTAGCAAAACAAGTGTGAGAAAGTGCACCATATAGACCTTTTATAGCCTCGGCCAATTCTGATTTAAATATTTATGGGTGTGTCAATGGATTTCATTTATGGTCTCCCCAAATCCTAGGGCTCATTTTATTGGTGTGAATCATCCCTCCAAGTTGGCACACTTGATTCCCTTGATCCACGGGTTTGTTAGTGGCTAAATATTCTTATGAATCTTACATGAGGTGGCATCCATTGTGTGATTGCGATCCAGTTTTTGCTGCTTGATTTTGGTGTTCCACGTTTCCAAACTAAAGTGTTTTGTTAGGGACTGCATTGAGTGCTCTCATTTCACCCCCGATTGTAGATGGAGAGTCGCGTCTCATTTGTGCTAGACTCAATTGGGGGTACAAATTGTGGTGGAATTAGTTTGCTTGTGACCAAAGTACACTTCTTCGAAACAGCTGAAGGATTTTCATCAGCTGTTTTCTTCTTGATCTGTAAGAGGGGAGTAATGTTATGGATGTTTTCGTAGGCTAGGCACACCAAGGAACTGGGCCTAGTCCTCATACTCCAAGGTTGGATTAGCAAGCTTTGAGCTTGGCCTAGGCTCCGCTGAGTGAGTTATTTTATTTTATTTAGGTAGTTGTGTTTAATAGTAATATAATAAAGATAATTGGTGTGAGATATCGGATCAATTTTGTGTTAGCAGTGTCTACGCCCGTTAACTTGTAAAATCCTTTAAGGCCCTTTTTTCTTTGGCTTAATTTTGCTAATGAGTTGTTATTTCTATTTAACTTTTCTTAGTGTCATAATTAATAATTTTTTTTGTTACTATTGTTAACATTACCATCATTATTATAACTATTATCATCATAAATTTTATATTTCTTTTATTATTGGACCTAGAGAAGGGGCTTGAGTATCAACAATGAAGAAGGTGGAAAATTAACCATCAAGTTCATTTCCTAATCACCCTAAACTCTCCCCTCTGTTCTCTATCTCAGCCCTAACCTGCTGTCAACCTCCCAATCCCTAAGGGAGCCGTTGGCCCTTCTATTCTCACTTTTGATCTTCAGTATATTGAAGAATAAGAATCCCTGTTCTAATCCTCTCACATCCTCAGTTAAACCATGAAGGCTTCCCCTAACTCTATCTGTGATCCGGGACTTTGTCACAGTCCTCCCTTCTCATAAATTATTCATTTTCAGTTGAAAGATCCTTGTGCTCCTTTCATTACCTAATTTATTTGACTTGTGAATTTCTTGATTCCCCAACGCATATCCCCCCCCCCTCTTGCTGATGGTAAGAAAGATTCTGTGTAACTTGGAAGTTTACATTTGGTACAGATGGAATTTGTTTGTCCTTATGTTTATCAGCTGACCGGCCTCTGATGGTTGCAGAAGATGAAGAACTTGTTACTAATGCTCTTGAGACGATTGTAAATTTGGGTCCTTTGTTGGATTTACGGATATTCAGCTCATCAAAGCCTTCATTCATCGACATGAAGTAAGAAATGCTCTTGTTTTTATTCGAGTGGCTACGTCTCTGATGTCAGAAACACGAGATATTTGCTCATTGTGTTTCTAAATCAGGGAAAAGCAAGCAGTTCAAGCTATCTTGGGGATGTTGAATTCTCCGTCGAGAACATGGCACTGTGCCGCTGCAGAATTACTTGGGCGCTTGGTTATAAATCCAGACAACGAACCATTCCTCCTTCCCTTTGCGCCTCAGGTTGTCTCATTTGCTTTTTGTATGTATATGTGTCTAAATTCTTCATTAATCTTTGTTGTCTTATTTGCCATTGCATTTTTTCTGCAGTTCTATAAGAGATTAGTTGATCTCCTGAGTTTACCAGCAGCTGATGCACAAGCAGCTGCTGTGGGGGCACTATATAACCTGGTAGAAGTAAACATGGATTGCAGAGTAAAACTTGCAAGTGAGCGATGGTGAGTTTGCTGTCATGCCTTAGGAATCTTCGGCATTCACTCAACTATTCACAAAAGGAAAAGTTTAGAGTAAATCATTTTTAGAAATTCCATAACAATGTAGGATTGTAATGTTTTCTTGTACATATTGGGTTATTTTATTTATGTAATTCTTTGTATTAAAAAATGAGTTATTCTAGCATTAACTTTTTATATAAAAAAAGAAAATTATTTAGAAAAGGTCTAAACCTGATTTCCATTGCTACTCTAATCTATTTTCATTTATTATTTAAGTATTAGTGCTTTGTTGTTTTTCAATAAAAAGTGTAGCTAGAATTTTTAAAATTACTTTTATAATTTTTTGAAAAATGTGCTAATTGTTACCATGAATTTTTTATTTCTTTTGATATAGAGAAAATAATAAACATTAAACATCAACATATTTACACTAATTGTTACCCATTAAATAAGACTACTATATACCATACTCTAAATAAGTCAGAATGAGGTTTCTTTAAAAATGGATGTTGTATGTTGTACACATAAGTAACCAAAATTGAGGAAATAAGTCAGCGAAAAGAATTTTATAAATATACCAAAAATATGATATTATATTCAATTGATGTTATATAAAGAAATGCCCAAAGCCCATATATGCCATAGAATACTTGTCTAATATGATAAGTATCTTAGATAAATTATAATAGTAATATTATTTATATCAATAGTATGTATAATAATTATCATTATTTAATATTGAAATATGGATATGAAAGGTTAGTGTCTTTGATATGCTACAATGCTGTCAACGTCTAACATCAATAGTATATCCGTGATCATAATTATGCACTTTTAATTGTATGGTATCATTTTATCATATCACTAATAAAACTTTACATATTATTAGTGTACTTAAAAAGTGATCAATTATTTTGTCAGAAATTTTAATATTTCCTAACTTTATAATGTACAGTATGGCCGAATTATTTTTCTTTTAATTTTGTGATCTTTCAGATAGTAAGTAGTTATTTTAGTCAAATAATTAATGTAAAATTTGTTACTTTATTGAAAGGATAGAGTAGACAATATATGTTAACTAATCAATGTAAAATTTGTTGTTGTAGCTAACTGATCAATGTATAATTTGTCATATTGTAACTAATTAATGCATGTTTGATATATGATCTGCAATGAATAAAAGGAAAAATGTTAAAACCGGTCTAATCTATGATTTTCGAAATAGAAGATCTCAAATGAAATTGTCTTGCTCACTTGGGAATTTTATATGATTATGTAGGGCTGTGGACAGATTATTGAAAGTTATCAAGTTACCCCATCAAGTGCCAGAGATATGTAGAAAGGCAGCTCTGATATTGGAAAGCCTGGTTTCAGAGCCACAGAATAGGGCCCTCCTCCTGGCCTACGAGAATGTCTTTGCAGAGATACTATTTTCTGATAGCAAACAGTCGGACACATTTGCCAGAATATTGTACGAATTGACATCTCGGCCAAATAATAAAGTTGGAACAGCTCGCGGAATTTGGGGTATGTGCTGAAAACTGAAAAGACACGGTAGTCGCTCCTCTCCCCGGACAGCTAATTACTGCGAAGTGGGAGTGGCTTGACTGTTGACGACGTTTGATTAAACTTCCATAGGATTTCCTTCACGCGTTCTAATTCTGTTTTCGTTGTAACTTGTCAACACTAAACAACAAAGGATTCTCGAAGTTGTCTGATTATTCTGAAACGACACTGAATTTGTAAACTACTAAATCTTGAATGATTCTGCAGAGCGCGTAGAGCAGTGTATAGTTTCATAGAATTTTGCTTATTATTGGATTATAAAAAAAAAGAGTTATGCTTACATTTATTTGCGCAACTATAAAAGTGAAATAGAAAAGAACTATAAAGGAATTCATTACCTCTCTCCCATAGAATGTATAAAATTTTAAAAAAAGGATAACAAAAAAAAACACCTATACATGAATTCATTATTTATCTGTCATGGAATATAAAATTATTTTGTTCTTGATAATTTAAAATGTGAAAAAAATTATATTTTTACACGGCTACAAATTCTAATGCTTATATATTTATAAATGAAATTAAGTTAATTATCAAAAAGTAGATATTGTTCTTTCTACATGCAAATAGATTTGAAATCTAAGGTGCTATAAGACAACTTATGCTATAAGGTCTTTGGTGTAAACTTTAAGAAGACCATGCAGCCTTTTATTTTATGCCATTGCATTAATACATGGCGAGGAGTAGTAACATACCGCGATATAATATATGGTCATGTAATTACATTAAAAAAACTAGCTTCTAGCTATTTCATGTTACATCTCAATTACTCCTTGGACATTAGCAATGGCTGTGCTCTAATCAATGCATCTTTTGGATGCACCATTTTTGTAGGGGAAATGATCATAACTATTTAGAGGAAACCCTAGGAACCTATCGGCACTAGCTTGATGGAAGAAGATACCCACTTTGACTAAGACACCAATAAAGACACTGCTAAGGGAAAATCTTACTACATTAATTAAGAACACACCATCTCCATCCCATACATAATCCATATAGATGTGATTGTCAATAAGGAGAATGAGATCTCAAGTTCAACTTCACAATCAAAGGTGGCAATGGATACAATCGACAACCCATCACCAGCAATTGCAAATGATTCCATTGCCAGTTGGTGACATATTTGTACCCTAATTTCTTTTGCAAAGACAATTGTTTCCATAATCTCAAGCCTAAACCAATGGTTACACTTCATTATAAAACTCCATATGTGGTTTTTGGAATGACTATGTGAAAGCTTGATAAGAATGATATTGCAAAGGAGATCAAATAACAACAATTTGTGTTGATTAAATATATATTTAGATCACAACCTAGCTATTCACACATGCAATATTGTGTGCACAGCTAATGGCCACATGTTACAACACCAAGGGGGTTTATCACACGAAGAGGGGTATTTTTGTATTCCAATTTCAATCTGAAGAGGATTGTTAATCCATCCTCTAACCACTTTATTGGACCATTGTAGGACATCCACTAATGTTGAAGCACTGACATGAGGATTTTTCTTTCAATTGTCAATAATTCTAGTTCATGCATATCTAGATCTAATAACTAAATCTTCCTTCTCATATGTGATCTACCTCTTTTGTCATCCAGATCACTAGTTGCATTGGGAAGCCTATTGCAATGGATGGTATGTTAAATAAAAAGAAACACATCTCGTATGTTATGTTCGTGCTTGAAGCCAATATGCACAAAACATTCCCAAACTTTGTCATGATCAATTTACCTAAGAAGGAACAATTGAAGTAAAGGGCTATGTATGAATGAAAAATGTAATACCTCTATTTTTAATACTTAAAAAATTCATTTAAAAGAGTGATTTGTAGAAGCTAAAACATTAAGAACACAGGCTATGTCTGGTTTCCTTCACTATTCTTACACTAAGTGCTAAGATTAAATTATTACTTTGCATAAATTAGGAAACCAAGCATAAGAAGAAAACAAGAAATTATATAATGTATTAACATAGTATATGGAAAAAGTTAAAACATCTAAAGGAAATAAATATAAAAGGGCTATTGGGATTAAAAGATATTTGAGTACACACCAGATAGGCCTATCTCTCCACCTGAAACACTAACTATCAAGTGGAACCCTCAAAGTAATCCTACAAAGTCACAATTATCAATTGAATAAGAATGTGACCATAAAATGGAAATCGTATGTACAACAACATTTATTAAACCCACAACATAACACCAATTATACAAATGTCACATGGTGTATATAGGAGGTATCACAATAAAATGATAGCATGAACATAGCGAAGCACACATGCATTCAAAATTATATGTTCATCATACCATCCCATTTAATTAATTTACAACCATTACATAATCCTATAATAAACCATATCCAAAAGAAGATCAACATAACTCATAACCATTGTGTGTAGTGCACTAAGGCAACCACTAACCAAGCACAACAACCAATTCCAATTAAACCAAACGGAAGATGAGATCAACCAAAGAGATATAAAGTATACTGGTCATATGGACACATAAGATGGCATAGTCATCTCCATCCAAACCACCAAACCATTCCAAATAGCCGAAGGGCATCATACTAAGATAACGACATCCCAAAACCTAAATGCCATGGGATATGACATGAATGCAACTATCAAACTATAAATCCTAATCATACCAAAGAACATCAATAAGTTACTTTTCATTTTTATTTACTTTACTCGAGGGGAGACAAGAGACAACCTAGGGATGATAAAGTATACTGGCATACATAAGCAACACAATACCCTCTCAACCACATAACTAGGATACATATAAAGTACGCCGGTCTTATTAGCTTACTAAGAAAACATAATACCCTTCTACCTAGGTCACTTGACCATTAAGTATCAATACCCCCCTTATAAAGCCTGTAGGTCACATATAGAGTATACTAGGGACTTATAGGGGCGATAAAACACACATGTGAAACCAAACTAAATCAAAGACTCCTATATCATCTCTAAGATAGCTAGCAATAGATAGTAAACCATTCTCAATATTGATGTCTTCCACTTTAAATATTAATATTTTAATAGGGTAATCATAAAATAACACATAATGCATGCCAATTTTATTTCCATTCTTAACCCTTTTTTCTTTATTTCTAATTGTTTACGTTGATCCTAAAGTCAATGATTCAAGATAAATTCAAAGTCATCACTAATGTCAACCTAAAAATCCACTAAGACCATCTTATGTTCAATTATTATAATACCCCCAAAATTTAAACTAGAAAACTTTGTTTTAAAGACAATACAAAAGTATTTATAAAAGCAAAACGGAGAATTTTAATGTATACCCAACAAATCTAAAACCTAAAATTAAATAAATAACCCTCATTTGTGATAATTTAAATTTTAAATTTATTAAATTTAATTATTTTATGAACTTTTGAGTATATAAAGACGGATATGAATATTTAATAAATTTAAATAAATATTTTATTATTTTATGATACCATTTTATTTAAATAATTTTTTAAACCGATATTTTACTAAAATTTTCCTTTTTAAACCAATATATATTAAATTATAATAAATTAAATTATTAAATTTATTTATCTATCAAAAATATTAAATACCTTTATTTTAAAAATTATTTTATCCCCTTTTTTCTTTTTCTTTTTCTCCCCCTTTTTCTTCCTCTTATGTTCCTCCTTTTTCCTTTTATTCTTTTTTTCCTCTTTGGGCTGCCCGGCCTACTCTCCTTCCCCCTCTCCTCGTGCTGGGCTGCTGGCCCATCCTTTCTCCCGCATGATAGTCCTAGCCTATCTCCCTCTCCTTTTTCTTTTCCTTTCTCCCTCCCCAGTTTACCTAGCCTAGCCTCTTTTTTTTCCTTCCTTCTTCCTTGTGCGCAGGCCGACTCACTTCCCCTCCTTTCTTCCCCTGCTTGGCCGACCTGCCTATTCCTTGTTTCCTTCTTCTTCTTCTTCTTCTTTGACCATCGAACCTGCATGCCTTAGCCATCCTACTACGCCGCCTGCAACCCTATCCTATAACCGCTGCCCCTACAAACCTGCTCCCTCTCCCTCCCTCTTCCTCATCTCTTTCCTTCCATTTTTAGGCCATACCCGCTCTGCACTGCATGCCCTTTCCTTCCCTTTCTTCCTACAACCCACCACTCTACCACCCGCAACCATAACCTCCCCACTGACCACCCTTACCTCCTCTCCTCTCCCTCTTCTTTTTCTTATTCTCCCCTACCTATTTTCTTCCCCTGAGCTCCTTCCTTCCTTGCCAGTAGAGCCTTTTTCTCCGTTCTTTCTCCTCTTCTCCTCCTCCCCTGTTTTCACTTCCTGCCTCCAATTGCAACTCTTTTTTCCTAACCAACCACCACATCCTCCTCCTAACACTCCTTAAAACCTCCTTGCACCACCCCATCACCCCTACGCCACCTTTCTTTTTCCCTTCTTTTTCTTTCCCCCTTCTCAGCCTCCACCCTACACCACCACCATCCACCGTTGTTCCACCTCTTCCATCGCCTCCATAGCCACCCATCAACTCCTTAAAACCTCCTTTACCACCACCCTTCCTCCCCTTGGCTAAAATCTCCCCCTGCAGCCATCCCTTCTCTTCTTCTCTTCCCTTCTTCTCCTCCGCCACCTTTGCACCCAATTTTCTAGCCCTATAGTCACCATCTCTGCTAGACTGAGCCACCAATCACTGACCACCACAAACACATCTAACTCCGCTCCACAAGCTCTCCCACTCACCCCTAAAACCCCAACCCGATCCACCCCTTTTCTTTTCCCATTTCTCATCTTCGACCCCCTTCTTCCTTACCCTCTGCATGCAACCCACATTGTTCATGTAGCATGAGTCTGCTGCCCCCTTTGATAATCTTAGCTAATAATTTTGAGGTATAATAATGGTTAATACTAGTATATATTTAATTAAGCTTTTGATAAAAAAATATTCTTTTGATTTTCTACTTCTATAATGCTAATTTTTGATACTATTTTTAGGTATTAATTTTTACTAATCAAAGTTCAAACCTTTAATCGGGGTACTGGTAAGGTATAATTTTTGCTAAAAATAAGGTAATTATTATACCCTACTAAAATGCGTAGATATACATATGCTAGCACATTAAGATTTTTAATAAGTTTAAATGCATTATATATGTTGTTAAGTATAATGTATTTAGTGGCATATATTGGTTGATGAAAAGAAAAGCATGATAATTTATGTGCCATGTGTAGAAATAATGCTTAAGGGAAGGAGCCTTGTCATTAATGATAATGTTAAATACATATCTATGATATGATAAGCTAATATGGCCATTTTTTTGCATAAATAATGTTAATATAAGCCCTAAGGGTATTTAGTAATATTTCTTGTATAAAAATTTTCGGTAGTGAATTTAAGGGGTGTTACAACCATCACCTCAACCTTTGTTGCCAAGCATCACCACCACCTTAGCTACCATACCGCCGCCTCGCCCTCACCGTGCGCGACCTTGCCCAAGCCTCCCACTTTCAGTTATCTCTATTTTGGTAATTTTATAAAGTAAAGGGGCAAAATGGTAGTTTAATAAAGGAGAAGGGTATTTTAGTAATTTAGCATACAGGAAGGGCATTTTGGTAATTATGTAAAGAAAAAGGGTAAAATGGTAATTTAATAAAGGAGATGGGTATTTTCATAACTTGGCATATTAGAAAGGGTAAGTTGGTAATTTTATAAAGGAAAGGGATAAAATGGTAAATTAATAAAGGAGAAGGATATTTTGATAATTTTAGTAAGTTAGAGGGGCAATTTGGTAATTTTAATAGGTAAGAGGGGCAATTTAGTAATTTAACCAACCAAAAGGATAATTTAATAATTTTAATAAATAAGAAGGGTAATTTGGTAATTTAACTAAGTATAAAGGGTAACACGACAATTTAACCAACCAAAAGGGTAAATTGGTAGCTAACAAGTATGAGGGGTAAAGCTGGTAATTTAATAAGTATGGAGGATAATTTGGTAATCTAACACATACAAAAGGTATTTTAGTAATTATGCAAATATGAAGGGTAATATGGTAAATTGGAAAACGAAAAGGGGTAACTTGCTAATTTTACAAAAAAGGATATTTTAGTATTTTTGTAAGTGGTGGGGTAAATTGATAACTTACATATGCCTGTTAATGGATTAAATAAGTCTCCATAATCAGACCTAAGCGACATTGAATAATAATATAAGGGTGTAATATGGTGTTTGTCTCATATTCATGAAAGGAGTGTCTTAAACATTAATCGTGCATGGTAATGTGTGTTGGATAAGGACATGCTAAGGTTAAGTATTCCATGATCCTTTGATGTGGACTAACCAAACTCTAAGACCATATTATGATTATGATATGATAACCCTTATGGCATATGCATAAATGGAAACGAATCCTGAATTGGAATTGGATGATGTATCGATGGCCTTAGTGGTTTCTTTAGGTTAACATGGATAATTGTATGAATAAGGAATACTTTATAATGACAGAAACAAATGGGAATGAATAAGTATGTGGTTATTGTGTTTCTCGTGGTCACCTTAATTAAGAAATTAATAATTTAAGTGGTAGATGTGGTTTAGCCCACGATTATTCTGGTATTTGCTAGTATGCCTTAGTGTCCCACCTAGGCCCCACATCTTACTCTATCTAGCTTTACGGACTTATTTAGGAGGTATGCATAATTATGGATTAGGTGTCCTTATTGGTAGGGTACTGTGTGTCCTCGTGTACCAGTTCGACCAAGATACTTTTGTGTCCCTAGGTTGATGGTTGAAAGATACTGTGTTGCTTGCATGCGCTAGTATGACCGGTGTACCTTTGTGTCTCTGAGTTCTTGATCTCCCCTCGAGTCAAATAAATGGAATTGTTACACTAATTAAATGGGAAAACACTAATCATGTAAAGTGAAAGATTATTGAGCTGGGCCCACATGGATTATATCATGTGTACCGGTGCATCGATTATAATAGTAGCCTAGGAGTGCTTTGCCCCGGAAGATGTATATGTGTATTCCGATCCACTGGCTATAATAGTGGGATCCTAAGCTCAATAAACTAAATCTTGGATGTGAATAAATCATGGGAAAATACTAATCACTTATAGTGGAATGCCATGTGAGTCTAGACCAGACTGGTCCACAAGCTATAATAGTGGCTAGGAGCCTTCTGCCCTGGAGACCGATCCACCAGCAAATAATAGTGGTCAGGTGCATTCTATCTTGAAGTGTATTTTCAATCCACCGACTATAATAGTGGGGTCCTTGCACTCACATGGATATAATTCAAAGATGATGATTGAATAATGATTAATTAATGGCTTAAGACTAAAAGAGTTACTTCCATCCACATGACCTATTGTTTTAATATAAGTTAGCCTTGGTGCCTGTCTCTCTCGGCATATGATGGAATTGCTAATTACATGGATGTTGTGTTATACATTTCTTATTGTACATGGTGTTGCCTTGTGTATTAGTCCATATGTTATCGTATTATACTACTTATGTATGATGTGTTGCATGCGGGCCTTACCTTTTGGTTTGGTATAAAGGGTTATTCAGTACTATAGTACTAAAGGGTTCCATTTGTGGACCCCAACCTATTCAATAGGCAGTGTCCCTTGTAGGTCTATTGAAGCTGCTACTCAAGCTAATATTAGGTAAGAGCGTAAGGATTATTCGAGAAGATTTTAGGGTTTCTCTTTTCACCTTTTATTTCCTTGCTTACATTATTTTATTCCTGTAACCACTAATAGTGGGGTTTTACTCTTGTAACAAATTTATTGTGCTACTCTAATTTAAACAAAGTCTGAATTTGAGTAAATTGTATTTTGTTTTCTTTTAGCCTTAAAACTTGGTATTGGACCAGTAGGAGGAAATTGGTCTGGTACTAAGTGTAGCAGTAATATCCCTAACATTTATGGTTTTTACTTCCACAAAATTTTCAATAAAACGAAATTTTTCAGTAGTGAATTTTGGGGGTATTACATTTATTGCTACATCAACCATGAAAGTTATGTGATCATTACCAAAACCATTCTTGATGCAAAAAAAAGGAACATCAATGAAAGAATGCATGATCTACTAATGTTACAATATTTCTATGATAAAAATGATGAGGATAGTGATGTGCATGGGAGGATGGGATTCTCAACTTGATAAGAATATGGTTTAGTTGTGTTGATAATAATTAGAAAGTTCTTTGAAAATGAGGTATGCATGAGAAGGACATTTGAATATGGTGAGTTAAGGTTGAATATGTGTCAAACCAAAGTGGTGATGATTCGGTGCTAGTGGATGAGGGATGATGATGGTTCGAATGGTGTGAACCAATTATGATATGTATTCGAAAATAATTTGTAGATGATGATGAGGATTCAAATGTTAGGGTTTAGATGGAGGATGAGGTTGTGGTTTAGGGTTAGGATTAGGGTTTAGCTTGAATATAAGGGTTAAGGTGATGTTTGGTTGGAAAGGAAATATTAGGGTTTCAAATGATGGAATTAGATGTTCAAATGCGAAATCGATTTAGGGCTGTAATTAACTTAGAATTAGAGTGAGGTTTAGATGATAATTACGGCTAGAGAAATATGGATTATGGAAAGTAGAAAAGATATAAATTAATCTCTAATTCATATAGACAAAGAGATTAAAACTTTCAAGCTAAATTGTTCACAATGATTTAATTAACTTGAATTGAACTCACACAGATTCAATGAGTATTTAAATTCAATATTGATCTTCAACTTCAATTTCCATAATCTTGCATTCTATGGCTGCTTATAGCTATTCTACCACTTAGCTAAAAGCATAATTCAAAAGATTCTAAGCTAAAAGATATTATGCTATTTTATACTAACTTTATGCTTTATCTATTATCCAACTCTACCACTTAATTAATTAATTAATTAACTAAATTACTAATTTTGACCAATGCTAAAATAAACTCCCCATGCACGTGGTCATCATTCCATGCATGCCATGCACATGCATGTAGATACTTAGTTGCTTGTTTGGTACGTTTCTAGTAATGTAACCATCCTTTTATCTTCAAATTTGTGGGAGATACTTTCCAATTGAAGAATAATTGGTTCCATGATAATGAAAGCCAATTATTGAGTGTTTTCTCTTTCATCATTCTCCTCTTATTGATTTGAATTTTCCCTCAAACTTACATCGCCATAATAAGGCCTAATATCTCCAACATTAAATGTCCTTGATACCCTACCATATGAATATGGAAAATTGAGCTCATATGCACTTTATCCAAAATTTCAAAGTACTTTGAAAGGATCATTCACCCTTAGCATGAGCTTGTGTTTCCTTAGATTAGGAGATCTCTCCTTCCTCAAGTGTAACCATACTAAATCTCCTCGTTGAAAAACATATTGACTCCTATGCTTGTTTGGTCTTGTCTTGTATATTTCATTCACCTTCTCAATATTGTGCTTGATTTATTGATGAAGTTTTTGAAAGAAATCCACTCTCACTTGTGCATCATAACTCTTCACTTTACTCTTCTTCAATGGTATCATATCAATCGGCATATATGGATTAATACCATATACTATCTCGAACGGACTAGAGCTTGTTGTAGTAAAAGGACTTTGATTGTAAGCAGACTCCTCATGTGTTAACTTGGCATCCCAATATTTGGCACTCTTACTCACCAATCCCCTTAGAAAATTACCCAAATTTCTATTATTAACTTCAGTTTGTACATCCGTTTGAGGATGATGCAATGTGCTAAATAGAAGCTTCATTCCTAGCATGTGCCATAATGCCTTCCAAAAATAACTTAGGAACTTCACATCTCTATCCGAAACAATAATTCTTGGAATTCCTTGTAATCTCATGATCTCCTTGAAATACAAATCTGCAACATGAGTAACATCATTCATCAGTCTTGCGACATGGAAAAAAATGAGCCATCTTCGAATATCGATCTATTACAACCATAATAGAATCCTTTCATCTTTGTGTCCTGGGAAATCCCAAAATAAAATCCATACTAACACGTTCCCATGGTTGAGTAGGCACATGTAAAGGTACATATAACCCTTCATGAAATAAACTCTTGCTCTTTTGACACGTAGCACACCTAGCAACTATGGCTTGTACTCCCATTTGCATTCTTAGCCAATAAAAATGTTCTTGAAGCAACTCCGAAGTATTCTGAACTCTAAAGTGTCCTACAATTCCTCCTTCATGCACCTCTTTAATTAGTAAGTCTCGAACTGAGGTCTTTGGTACAAATAATTTGTTATGCTTGAATAAGAACCCATCTTGAATAATATAAGCTCTAGAACTTCCTTATTTCTTGTAATCTTCGAAGATCATAGCAAAATCACCATCCATGGCACATTGACTCTTCAACATCTCGAACCCCAAAAGCTTTGTATCCATTATGGTAAGTACCATGGTCCTCCTCGATAATGTATCCGCCATGACATTTTCTTTGCCATCCATATGTCTTATAGAGAACACAAATGTCTACAAGAAGCTTATCTACTTAGCATATCTTAGACTCACCTTCTTTTGACCATGTAGATACTTCAGACTCTTATGATCCGAATGAAGTACAAAAGGCTTAGGTCTCAAGTAATGTTTCCACATCTCCAAACAATGCACAATAGCATATAAATCTTCATTGTAGGTCGAATAGTTGAGTCTTGCACCATTCATCTTTTTACTAAAGAAGGCAATAAGTTTCCTATCTTGTGAAAGGAAACGCCCAATGCCTACACCACTAGCATCACAAGTTACTTCAAACAATTTATCAAAACAAGGTACAGATAATACTGGTGCATTTGAGATATTTTTCTTCATGTTTTCAAGTCTTCAAATGCCTTTGTCACTTGATCATTTCAACATAACTCTCCTTTGTTCATCAATTGTGTGATAGGTGTTGCAATAGTAGGGAAGCCTTTGATGAACCTCTAATAGAATGAGGCCAACCCATGGAAGCTTCGAACTTCATGGACATTAATAGGAATAGGCCATGATTGTATAGCTTCCACCTATAATGGATCAACTTGAATACCATATCCACTCATAATATAACCAAGAAAAGTCACACTCTCCATCATAAATCACACTTCTCCATCTTACCATATAGCTTCACCTCTTTAAGCTTGTCAAATATCCTCTTCAAGTTTTTATGTGCTTGAACTCACTCTTACTATATACCAAGATATCATCGAGGTAAATAATAACAACGACTCCAAGGAATGGTCTAAGTACCTCGATCATCAACCTCATAAAGGAACTTGGTATATTACATAGTCCAAATGGCATCACGAGCCACTCATAAAACCCGTACTTAGTCTTGAAAGCTGTCTTCCACTCGTCCCCTTCCCTTATCCTTATTTAATGATAACCACTTCTAAGATAAATGTTTGAGAACACCTTTGCACCATTCAAATCATCTAACATGTCATCCATCTCGGCATAAAAAATCTATAATTGATTGTGATGTTGTCGATTGCTCTCGAATTAATACACACCCTCCATGTACCATCCTTCTTAGGCACCAACAAAGCTAGAACTCAGCATGGACTCATACTATCCCGAATATAACCTTAGTCTAACTTCTCTTGCACTTTTTTTTCTATATCTCCTTGGCCTCCTTTGGATTTCATCTATAAGCTAGCTTGTTCAGTGATGGAGCTCCTGGGATAAGATCAATAGTGTGCTCAATACCTCTCAAAGGAGGTAGCCCACTTGGCAACTCTTTCAAAAACACATCAACATAATCTTTCAATACTTGTTGTAATTTTGGATCCATATTAGCATTTTCCCTCGTTGGACCTCTTTTACCATTAATGCATAGAATATCTCCTCATCTTTATTTGCTTCATTCATCTCACACTCCTTAAGGATCAACAAGTCTAGGTTACTCTTTTTTCTTTCCCTCCTACACTCGATATCCTCCTTCTTTTTCTCTTCCCTTTTATTCCTTAAAACTGAATCCTCCCCATCTAGATTAGGTTTTAGCCTAAACTTTTGTGGACCCTTGCATACCACATACTCTATAATCCCCCAAAAATTTTGAAAACCTATATTTTAATAAATAACTTTATTTGAAATAAAATTAGCTTGTAAAATTATTATTTTAATTATTTTATGGATTTTAGAGTATGGAAATTTGGATAAGAGTATTTAATAAATTAAAAATAAATATTTTGCTATTTATCATATTGTTTTATTTAAATAATTTTCCAAACTAATATTTTACCAACTTTATCCTTTTTAAGCTAAAATATTAGATTATAATAAATTAAATTATTAAATTAAATAATTTACCAAGAATATTGTACTTTATGATTTTATAAATTTAATTAAATTATTTTTCCTATTTTTCCATTCCCCCTTTTCCCTTTTTCCTCTTTCTTCTTTTCCTTTTCTTTTTTCCCTTTTCCCTCGGGCTGCCTCGCTAGGCTAGCCCTCCTTGCGCGTTGGGCCAGGCCCGCTCCTTCCTCCCTTCTCTCCCTCGCGCATCGCCCAGCACACTCAGTCCCTCTCTCCCGCGTGCCTGACCCAGCCGGTCCCCCCCACTTTTCTTTTCCTTCTTTCCCCGACCGGCCGCCCGCAGCCTCCCTTCTTCCTCCTTCTTCCCAGGTGTTGGCAGCAGCCCGACCTCCTGCAGCTGCCGCCCTGTCTTTCCCTCTCTCTCTTCTCCCTCTCCTTTTCTTCACCTTTCCCTTCCCCATTATGTTCGAAGCCCTCCTTCCCCGACCCTCTTCCCTCCATTTTCTCCCCTCCATCTTCTCCCCTTGATTTCATACACCGCCGCCCTCCGCCGCTCCAACCGCCGCACTCATCCCCTAAACCACCTCCTGCACCCTTCGACTACCACCTTGCACCACCCCAATACCCATCCCGCAGCCCTCTTTCTCCCTTCTTCTATTTTTCTCCCTGTTTTCACCCTTCTCGACAGCCGCCTGTAACACTGCCGTTCTCCGCCGTCCGGCCGTCTCTACCGCCGCCCAAACCACCAATCTCCTCCCTGCAACCTCCTCTACCACCCCCATACTTTACTTTCCCGAAACCTGCCCCTTCACCCCTTCGTTTTCCCCCTTTCTTTTCCTTCCTCGCCATCCTGCACCTCGACACCCCACTTCGACCGCCACCTTCGCAGCCTTACTGCCGCTGCCTCCGCCACCATTAGCCACCATCAACACGTCCCCGACCACCTCTTACTCCCCCTCTTCACTTCTACACCATTCCCCTCCCTTAGAACCTCCTCTAACCACCTTCTTTTCTAGCCTAAAGACCCTAACCCGAAAATAATAAATCTTGCTTCCTTAACCCCCCTTCGAACCCTTTCACCTCTCATTTTTGCATGAGACTCACGCTGCTCATGCAGCGTGAGTTCCCCCTTGTTTTGGATTTAATTTGGAAAAATTTTGAGGCATATTAATAATTAATTAAAGTGTTTATTGTTAAATAAATTTTTATAAAGTTTTATCCTTTTTAATTTCTTATTTCTAACATAATAATGATGGATGTTATTTTAGGTGTTGAGTTGCTAATTATGCTTGGTAAGATTTGATATTTTTGCGGGATTAAGGTAATCGTTAAACCTCCCTTAAATGCATGGAAACGTATGCTAGCACATTAGGAATTTTATTATGATTTTATGTATGTTTTGTGAGCCAAGCATGATATATAAATGGTTGTTTACATTGATTGAAAGAAAAAGGGAAATGCATGATAGCTTTTGTGCCATGTGTAGGTATGATAATTAAGGAAGGAGTTGATTATTGATGGAAATATTAAATGTTGTCTATGATGTATTATGTTGCTAATGTGTGTGTAATATTATTGTCTAAGGATATTTTGGTGATATGAAGTATGTGATCTATTATGTAGTTGAGTATCGTGTTGAATGATGTCAAGTTTGGGGAGTTAAATGATAAGAATGGAGTGCAAATAGTGGTATTTTATGTAGTGGTGGTAAATTCGTAAAAGTGGTGCAACAAAGGGTTAAGTGGAGACTTTATAAGTGAAAGGGGCATTTTGGTAATTTTTTGAGCAAAAGGGTAATTTGGTAGTTTTAAAATAAAAGGGTTAAATGATAATTCATAAGTAAGAGGATAAAATTGTAAGTTGTGAGAAGAAGGGTATTATGGTAATTTTTGAAGAAAAGGGGTAAAGTGGTAATTTTGGAGGTAGAGGGGCAAAATCTTAATTTCATAAGTAAGTGGTAATATGGTAAATTTTATAAGTGAATGGCGGCACGGTAATTTTGTAAGTGAGGGGTATTATGCTAATTTTATGAGTAAAAGGTTAATAGGGTAATTTTGGAAAAGAAGGGCAAAATGGTAATTTGGTAAGGAAAGATAAAAATGATAATTTTGGATGTAAAAGGGTGAGATAGTAATTTGAAAAGAAAAATGGGTGTTATGGTAATTTTACAAGTAAAAGGGGTATGGTGGTAATTTTCATAAACAAAAGGATATTATGGTAATTTGAAAGTAAGGGGTAGAAGGGTAATTTTGTAAATAAAAGGATATTATGATAAATTTGGGAGTAAGGGGTAACTTGGTAATTATGATAACGACTAAAGATAATTTAGTAATGAAATTAGGATTATAGATGGGTAATTGGATAAGTGTGAATGTATGATACTAGAGAAGGGTAATTAAGTAAATTAACTAACTAAAGGGCATAATGGTAATGTTAATAATTGAGAAGGGTAAATTAGTAATTATAATTATAAAGAAGGGTCAATTGATAATTGTAATTATGTACAAGGTTAAAATGGTATTCATAATAATTGGAAAAAGGTAAAATGGCAATTATAATGGTTAAGAGGTAAAATGGTAATTATGATAAAAGGGAAGGGCGATTTGGTAATTTATCCAACTAAAGGGGCAATTTGGTAATTTAGCCGATTAAAGGGTAAAGTAATGATTATTTAACCCACTAAAGGGGCAAATTGGTAATCATGATAGTGATAAAGGGTAATTCGGTAATTATGCAACCTAAAGGGCAATGTGGTAATTTGTCAAGTAAAGAAGGGATGACTTAGTAATTACATGAGTAAGGGGGTAAATAAGTAATTTGTACCTAACTTGTTGTTGTTATTGTGGAATGTTATAATGTGATTTAAATAAGGCTGATTAGCCAAGTAAGAGTATTTGATAATTGGTACGGCCTTAATGGTTTCTCTGTGATAGCTTGGATAACCATCTGAATAAGAAACGACTAATGATATCAGAACGGTTGAATGTAAATAAGTATCTGATTGTCGTGCCTTTGTGATCACCTTTAATTAAGACACTAATATTTAAAGTGAAAGACCTCGAGATCAGGAATGGTGACTCCTTAGGGGTCGCTACCCTAAGGACGTGGTTTAGTCCACGATTATTCTGGTATTTGCTGGTGTGCCTTTGTGCCCCAGCAGGCCCTATATCTTACTCTTTCTAGCTCTACGACCTAGTTAGGGGTATGCATACTTATGGATTAGTGTCCTTATCGTAGGTACTGAGTTAGCTTTATGCACCAGTACGACCAGGTACCTTTGCGTCCTTGGGCTCGTGGTTGAAGGGTACTGGTAGCTGATATGCACCAGTACGACCGATGTACCTTTGTGTGGTTATTGATCTCCCTTCGAGGAAAATAAACATGATTGATGTGTTGATTAAAGAAAGAAAGATACTATTATTGAAAGTGAATATTAATGAGCCGGGCCCAGATGATTATGATATTGAGTACCGGTCCACCGTTATAATAGTGGCCAGAGCGTGTGCCCTGGATGATGATTCTTTATATACCCCGGTCCACCGGTTATAATAGTGGCCAGGAGCGTTGTGCCCTGGATGTTGATTCTTTATATATCCCGGTCCACCGGTTATAATAGTGGCCAGGAGCGTTGTGCCCTGGATGATGATTTTATATATATTCCGGTCCATCGGCAATAATAGTGGGGGTCCTGAGCTCAATAAAACCAGTATTGTATGGGAATAAAATTATTCGAAAGTACTAATCACTTATAGTGGAACAATGGCTTAAGGCCTGATTGCTTTGAGTTTGCATTATGACATGGCTTAAGACCGTAAGTACCGATTGTTCGTAATGATATATTGATATGCTATGTGAATGTTAATTATGTGAATGTTATATATGTATGTAGCTTGTTTCATGTGTTACATTGCGGGCCTACTTTTAAGTGGGACTTTAAAGGGTTACTCAGTACCGTAGTACTGAAGGGTTCCATTCGTGGGGCCCCTGCCTATTCAATGGGCAGTGTCCCTTGTAGGTCTTTTCAGGTGCTACTCAAGTGGGAAACGGGAAAGAGAGTAAGGTCTCATTCGGAACTACTAGGGTTTTTTTTCTCTCTCTCTTTGAAATTTCTGGTTTTAAATGTATATGTTGATACTATAACCACCATTGGTGGCTTTCATCCTTGTAAACGTTTGATACGCTACTCTGATTTAAGTATGTTGAAATTCTTGCAAATTGTATTTCATTTTCCTTTAGCCTTAGCACTTAGTACTGGAACGGTATGAGTGAACCGGTCTGGTACTAAGTGTGGCGGTAATACTCCCAAAATTCACGGTTTATTAATTTGCTTCCGCTAGTTTCCTTTTAATTAACAAAATTTTTCAGTAGTGAATTTTGGGGGTGTTACATACTCATTAAGGACTCCATCATGCATAACCTTCCTATCAAATTTCCATAGTCTCCCCAAAAAAACATGACAAGAATCCATAGGTAGAATATCATATAAAATATCATCAAAATAATTTTCTATATTAAAAGAGATAAGAGCTTGTTTGGTTACCCTTATGCCTTTGCCTTTATTGAGCCATTGGAGTGAATATGGTCTTGGATGACCCTTAGTCTCTAAACCGAGCTTGTTAACCATCTTCTCACTAGCAAAATTAGTGCATGAGCCACTATCAATGATGACTTCACACACTTTATCACCAATTTTGCACTTGACCTTGAAAATCTTCTCCCTTTGAGTAAGTAAAGGTTGTTGTTGTTCTTTAAGCACCCTTTGTAACACATAGTAATCCACTTGGCTTTCTTCCAAAGCATCCTATGAGCTATCACTTTCTTCTTCAAAGTCTTCATCAAGGTCTTCTTTCTCTTCACAAGCCTCTATATTTTCCATCTCTTTCAAAGTCAATTCCCTTTGTTTTAGATAATCTTGAGAAAAGTGGTCATAACCTCTACATTTGAAGCACTGTTTGTTCACCTTATCAATCGCTTGATCCTTTCTCTTTTATTCACAAGCGAACCTTCTAACACTGTCTTGGTTTGCTGCTTGGGAAATTGATGACTTCAACACACCCTTGAAAGTTAAACTATATGGAGCATTGGTTGACTTGCTTGGTGGCTTTGTCCTCTTCAACTATTTCTCGAACTTGATGGCTAACTTGGCTAGGTGTTCAAACACTTCATAAGGGTACACCTCTACCTTTGCCCAAAGATTCATATTTAAACCTCGATGAATTATGCACACCTTTATTCTTCTTGTTCTTTGACATCACATACAAGAGCTAACCTTTTGACCTCCCAAATCTATTTTTCAAATCCAAGTGATCCTTGCCTCAACGTAGTCATTTTTATAAAATTTTCTTGCTCGTATTTCTAAGGCACAAATTTCTTCTTTAAATATTTCTTTAATTTTTCACATGACCTAATCTTCAATTTTCCTTCTCTCTTCTATCTCCTTTTTAAATTATCGTACCACACTTTAATAAATTTTTTAAACTTTACTATATCTATTCATCACCATTTTTCATCATCAATTTCCTTATACTCAAAAACAGATTCAATAAATTGTAACCATTTAAGAAAAGATTCTGAGTCAACATTACCTTCAAAGTTGGGTAGATCAAAGTGGATTCCTTTTTCCATGTCATCATAGGTTTTCCTTGAGGTGTCACATGGCCTTACATAATGCCTCACGCTCTCTTCTTCTTCTTCCATCCAGTTTTTTCCCTTCTTACATGCTCTTCCTCTACTTGCTCCCTTTGGTTTTATGGCTGTACATGGGACTTGTGTGCTTGGGAATCTTCCCTTATCCCCACATGTAATTTATCCTCCTTGATTTCATCCATTAAGGTCTTGATAACATCCCTCAAGTCCTCTCCTTGGTTCTCCATTTTTTCTCCTTATCAACAGAATATTACTCTCCCAAATATGCCCTTAAATGCTCATCCCTTTTGTGTTTTTATGATGAATTATTGGATATTTTTGAATATGGAACACTTTCTTGATGAATCTTGAAAGAAATATTGAGTCTTGATTGTAATACCTCCAACCTAAGGCTTAGATACTAAAATTGATGTGTGTGGGAGGATGGGATTATCAAATTGATGAGAATATGGTTTGGTTGTGTTGATAATAATTAGAAGAATCTTTCACAATGATCTATGGATGAGAATAACATTTGAATATGCCGAGTTAAGTTTGAATATGTGTCAAACCAAAGTGGTGATGATTCGGTGATGGTAGATGAGGGATAATGATGGTTCAAATGGTGTGAACCAATTATGATATGTATTCAACAATAATTTGTAGATAATGATGAGGTTTTTAATGTTAGGTTTTAGATGGAGGATGAGTTCATGATTTAGGGTTAGGGTTGGGGTTTAGCTCAAATAGAAGGGTTGAGGTGATGTTTGGTTGGGATGGAAATATTGGGGTTTTGAATGATGGAATTAGATGTTTGAATGCCAAATTGATTTAAGGTTGTAATTAACTTCGAATTTGAGTGAGTTTTGGATGATAATTATGGATATAAAAATATGGATTATGGAGATTAGAAAATATATGAATTAATCTCTAATTCACATAGACAAAGAGATTAAAACTTTCAAGCTAAATCGTTCATATAGATTCAATTAAGTTGAATTGAACTCACACATAATTCAATGAGCATTCAACTTTAATATTGATCTTCAACTTCAATGTGCATAATCATGCTTTATATGGCTTCTTATAACCATTCTACCACTTCGCTAAAAGCATAATTCAAAAGATTACAAGTTAAAGATATTATGATACTTTTATGCTAACTTTATGCTTTATCTATTATCCAACTTCACTATTTGATTAATCAATTAACTAAATTTATAATAGTGGTTGAAAAATGCTAAAAATAAACTCCCCATGCATGTGGTATTCATTCCATTCATGCTATGCATGTGCACATGCACGTAGACACTTAGTTGCTTGTTTGGTACATTTCTAGAATTGTAACCATTAGTTTGTCTTCAAATTTATGGGAGATACTTTCCAAATGAAGAATAATTGGTTCCATGATGATGAAAGCTGATTATTGATTTTTTTCTCCTACATTAGATAGTAATATTGAAATACCCCAAAACTCTAATTTAGGAATTATGGCAAAACAATGATTTATTAGGGAAAATTAAGAAAATAAATTACTTTATTAAATAAAGAGGAAATTAATTGAGAAAAATAAAGAGAAAGTAATAAATAAATTATTTAGAGAATTTTGGACATTTTACTAATTAAAAGGGGAAGTCGTGGAAAATTTACCAAAATAGCCAAATTAATCTAAAAAGGGAATTAAATTATTATTTTAATAATTTTTAAATATTCAAGAAAATAAATAAATAAATAAATATATATATATAAATAAATGTATAATGACCCAAAAACATTCTAAATAAATTGTGCAAAAATCCAAAGCCCCAAAGAAAACCATTTTCTCCCTTTTCCTTTCTTTTTTTTTTTCCTTTTCTCCTTCTTCCCGCCGGGATTGGGCCTCGCCCTGCCCAAACCCTTCCTTCTTCTCCTTCCCCTGGCCCAGCGTCGTCCGCTGGCCCCCGTACGCCCGCAACGCTGCGTTTAACCCCCGAAGCCGTCGAAACGCCGCGCCACGTTAAGTGCCCTAATGACCATTGCCAGCCAACGACAAAATGCTGCGTTTTCCTCCCATAACCCCCGATATGCCGCGTTTGACTTACAGATCTTATAACCATTGCCAAACCGGCCGGTTTCCCCCTGTTTTCTTTTCCTCCTGGACCGCCAGTCCAGGGGTCGTCTTCTTCCCCCTCCCGCACAGGCCTACAACTTGCCGCCTGCCGCCTGCCACCTGCCGCCTGCCGTCCTGGTCCTCCCTTACCATTTCCATCCCTTTCTTCCCCCCCACACGACCCACCACTCCCCACACAATTCGCCCATAACTCCCTCACGTGTCCTGCTGCCCCTTCCTTTTTCCAGAAAATGGCCAAACGTACCCTGCAAAACCGCAGGGCACGCGACGCTGCCACTGCCGGCCGGCCACCTGTCACACCTGCCCCCGCATGCTGACCTTCTTCCCTTCATCGTTTTCCCCTCCTCAATTGCCTATAAATACCCTTCCCCGAACGACTCAGGCAAGTCCTCCCCTCTGGACCTTGCCGAAACCCTGCCTCGCCGCCGCCAGAACAGACGCCCTTTCCGCCGCCTCTAGCAACCGCCGCGACCACCGCCACATACCAAAACCTTCCTTGCACCACCCTCCACGCAACCAAACCATCGCTGCTCCCTTTCCTGCCCCGCACGTGCCGCCACAACCGTGCGAAATCCCTTGCCCAAAAACCACCCCCGTCACCTTACGCCACCTTCTGCCGCCACCTCCGCCGTGACCAACCTCCTCTCCACCTCCCAAAGTGACCAGCAGGTCCTCCCCTACCTGCCCATACCATCCTTACTCTGTGCCTCCTTCTCCACCAACCTCCACCATCTTCCACCACCCTCCTCCACCTTCGGCCGCTGCGTCTACCACCGCGTGCCGCCACCTTTCTCACGCCACCACCCTCATTCCACTCCCCTCTCGCTGCCGTCTCCTCCCCCACATCAAAATCCCCCTTTTCTCCTCCCATCTAACCACCACCTCCATCTTTTCCTCTCTTCTCCTCCTCCATCACCGCCGCCGTTGCCGCCACGCGCCGGCGCCGGACTACCATAGACCCTAGGTGGTCTTCCACTCATCCCAAGCCTTAAACTTTATTTCCATATAGTTACTATTAAGTTAACTAATATTAATACCATTATGCTTATTATTATTATTATTCTTTTATTATTATTATTATTATTATTATTATTACTCTTATTATTATTATCATTTCTAATATTGTGACTTCTGATATTAAAGTTATCATTTTTACTATACTAACATCCCTTGGAACCCTAACTTCTATTATATTCAACTTTAGTTTTATTTTTATAAGTGTTAATATTAACAACCCTATTATTATTATTATTATTATTATTATTATTATTATTATTATTATTATTATTATTATTATTATCTCTATTATCTTACTAAGGTTGTTATTATTAATACTTAACCATACTGGGTTGTTGTTATTGTTATTATTACTGCTAGGGTTATTATTGCTATTATGACTAATATTACCATCATTATTAGTATTGTTACTATTATTGTTATTATAATTATTCTACTTAACACCTTATCCTTTAGGTTAACAATAAAACTACTTTTGTCTTATCCATGTGACTTAACTCAAAGTTAGTAAATATCATGTGGTTGTTAACTAAGAAAGATACTTGAGCCTTATTACCATATCACTTAATACTACCCCTAATGCTTTTAACCCTAAATCTCATCACTAGGGTACTATTATTAGCTCTTACTATTATTACTACTATCACTATTTTCCTATAGTTAGCATAAACCCTATTACTACAAGATTAGAACTAATGGGTTTAACTATATAAGGGTAACAATTAGTATAAAAAATAAATACATTTTGACTAGTAATGGCTAATACTCTAACTTTAAGATAAAAACCCTATTTTTTTGATAATACCCTCTTTAGCAATGAAAACCCTAATCCTAAACTAGAATAAGGGATGCTGGCACTTTTGAGGGAAGCTAATACTTAGTATTTTCCCCTTTTATAGGTGACCCCGACCAAAGCCCTAAGGATTTAGAGGAGCATGCTCCAAGCCCGACGCCGCTTTAGGTAAGGACGAAGCTATGGCCTTGTGCTATGTGTGACATGGATGTGTTGAATGTTGTGTATGCCATGCTATGCCATGTATTATATGATTTGTGGATAACTTGTCTTATGTGTAGCGCAACTTGGAGATTGAGGTATGTTGTATGTGCTTTCTATGACATGAGCATGACATATTTATGTATGACATTTATGATGTGTTGATATGGCCCTCTAGAACATGCATGTTAGGTTAAATAATAATATGAGTTGGGAATAAGGGTGACAAGAAATGAATGGGTAGTGAGTTCACTAAGGGGGATATGAGGTTGACCTAAGTACCTCATGATCCATGAGAGAAGATTTAAGTGGGAGGAATGTCTAAAATAAATGAGAGTTGGGAACCATGCATGAGAGTCTTAAAATTTGCATGGTGACTTGGGGTGTTTGCATGGGGTGACTAAATCTTGCATGGGGGTGAATCTTACGTGAGAAAAGTTGAATTTGGGTGTAAATAAGAGAATAGGAGAGTTGTGGAGTGATTGGAGACTTGGGGTGAAAAATAGTACGTAGGTTGGTGCAAGGGTGTATGAGGGACCCGATTAGGGTTTTTGGGGAGAAAGTGAAAATTTGGGAAGTGTAAAAGTAAGGATGATTAAGGAAGGGTGGAATATGGGTTAAGAGTGAGAATTCTATTGTATAAAAGATGAGTATGGGTTTCCATGTGAAAAAAGAAGAAGAGAGACTTGGGGATTAAAGAGAGAGGTTACTTGTGGAAGAAGTAAGGTGCTAGGGTTTGATGTAGCCAACTAGGGTTTTGCCGATCACATGTGAGATCGAGGAGTAAGTGATATGCCTTGGGGTTTGACCTAATAAGGGTGAGATGTGGGGTGAAGAATAAGTAATGGTAAGGTAAGTGAGAAGAGGTTGGGCTATATAGGTCCAACTAGGGTTTCCAAGGGGAAAACCCTAGAGGTTGAGAATAGGCAAGACCGATGTCATAGAGTGTTGGGCTTAACCTACACTTTCAGGAGTTGGTCTTTCATTATGTGTGAGCATAAGGGGGAATGGATGTCGGGTCGTGATAAGAGGTGCCGGAGTCTCAAAATATGGGACGGGCCCTCTTGGGAGAATAGCAATAGAACATCGATGACATGCATGTCAAGGGTGGAATGTTACCTAATAAGACACGGATAAAACACTAATCATGTAAAGTGAAAGATTGTCGAGCCGAGCCCAGACCGGTCCACCGGAAAATAATAGTGGCCAGGAGCCGGGGTGCCTTGGAGACCGGTCCACCGGCAAATAATAATGGTCAGGAGCGTTCTGCCCTGAGTGTATACTTTCCGGTCCACCGACTATAATAGTGGGGGATTTCGTGCTCGACAAACCAAAGTAAGTAAGTTAAACCATGGGAAATACACTAAGTACTTACAGCAAAACACCATGTGAGTCGGGGCCAGACCGGTCCACCGGCAAATAATAGTGGCCAGGAGCGTTCTGCCCTGGAGACCGGTCCACCGACAAATAATAGTGGTCAAGAGCGTTCTGCCCTGAGTGTATACTCTCCGGTCCACCGACTATAATAGTGGGGTTCTTGCACTCACATGGATTACTGAAGAATATGTGTGGTATGGACATATTAATAATGAGAATAAAGAATAAGTCACCGGAAAAGTAACCAGGCCTTATCATGTGTGTTATCGTATGTTGCCTATGTGCTTATACTTGTATCATGTGTTCTATGTATTGGCCTTAGCTCGTCTGTTACCTTACTTAGTACGTAGTGTACTGATCACCCGTTTCATGGGTGCTGCTCATTCCCACGAGCAGAAGACCCATCTGACCTTGTGCAGGTAGGAGACCATATTTTCGATGCCTACGATACTTATGAGGCATCGGGTGGGGCCGAGTGTTGAGCCTATCTTGGTTGGGGCTGAGAGCGAGCTGGCCGGACTCTTTTACTATCCTTGTTTTCTTTTATCTTGAGTTAGCCGTATTTGTATTATGTTCGCATTTTGGAGTATAACTCTTAAGTTGTAATCTTAAACGATATTCTGACTGTGGTCGACTCTTGTTTTCATGAAGGACTTATGATGACTATGAATTTATGTTGTCGATGGTTCTTGTTTAACGATTGTTTGATTTAGCCTTAGCACTTAGTGTCGGGACGATAGGAGTGAACCGGCCCGGTACTAAGTGTGGCGGTAATACCCCCAAGTTTTATGGTTTTAATTCTTTCGCTTCCGCTAAACCTTTTGATTTAAACGAAATTTTTCAGTAGTAAATTTGGGGTGTTACAAATATAGATATACTTTAAAAATTCCAAATATAGGAATCACAACCAACACTTTAAATAAATGAAATGAATTAAAAGCATCCTAAGTGGGGGAAATACATCTAGCCAGTTAGCCTAACTCTTAACTAATTAAAAATGTAACTCTCAATCCCATCCAATGACCGCCTACTAACTCACAATGTCATACTTAATGTACTGTAGCTAAGAACCATTTCCCTATATGTGGTCCTTTGCTCATGGAACCAGAAGACGGATCATCACAATGACCTCGCAAATGTAATCTTATTATTTTAAAGTACTGGTAAAACAAACTACCTAAAAATGGTAAGATTTCATGTTGTACATTGAAGTCACATAGTAACATGGTACTAAGCATACTAGCACAGTATAGCAATCAAACATATGATAGAAATATAACAAGGAAAATATGCAAGAAAATCATGGAAGAATAATATTACATATCATGCATTATAATCTCATAGTGGAAACTATGTTATAAATATTCCTTTAGTGACTACCTATTTTTCAATTATTAAGATAATCCATTCGGCCACACCTAGTTATCTACTATGAACAAAAGTCATGGAAGCATAAACACATAATGGGATACTGCACCCACCACACAGGGTCAGGATACATTGAATGGAAATTTCTTTGGGGATACCACACACACCACACATTGAATGCACCTACCATAAGGGATAATGCAAAATGGGGTATTTCACCCACCAAACATGGTCATAGTAGAATAAAGGGGCAATACAAAGTGCTAAATAACTTGTACTAGGACCTCACCCACCCGTACTAACGTCATGTTGGTCTACCATAGTATACTTCTATACTTTAAGGATATGATCATATCCCTTACAAACCGCTACTTGGTAGAGAAGGAAATATGTACTAATTGAAAAAAATAAAAAACATAGGGCAACACACTTACTAAATCCTAGCTAGCTATCCTGAGAGTTAGAGAAAAAGACTTGAATAAAATATTAACGCATTATTATTAGTTACTAAGTGATATCACAATTCACAATTTAATACCATTAATAAAATATCAGGTGTTTCCAAGTGATAATACCAAATACTCCATAAGGCATATAAGCCATCAATTGGGTGTTTAGAGGTGACCCCAAACTTAACCACTTAAGGCCATAATATTATTATCTTGATCCATATTAGCTTTAGGTTAAGCATAGTTGAAATCATGATTCAAATGTTATAATTACATATGAATGTTAATATAGAAGGCTGAAAGAAAGAAAATTAAGTATCAAGAAAACATGAAAAAATACAAGAAGACCAATCGATTAGTTTCTAGGCTTGTTGGCTAGTTAGATTGTACCAGACTTGAGAAAATAATAAAACTAGCAAACTAGTCAAATGGTTGTTTTCACTGATTGAATTTTCATAGGAGATTAGTTAATGGATCTATCCAAATTGGTTGATGGATCTAAGTAGAGACTAGATCACTCTAGTCATTAGGTAACCGATTGATAGGTTTGGGAAACTAACCAATTACTCATGGGAACTAGTTCAATGGCTCATTGACCAATCGACTACTCTTGCAACCAGTGGATCAAAAATTCTAAATCTAGCAAATGTTCACATAGTTAGTCGATCGATCCAACAAATCGATCCACTAGTTTGGGTTAAATGACACCTATACCTATGATCCACTTAACAAAAATTTACCTAACTTTACCATATTCATCCTCATATGCTTCTATGTCAAAAAAATAAAAATAAAAAGACATACTATACACACAGAATCACATAAACACATGATATAATCAACACTTAACAAGATCATGCTTTGAACTATGTAAATCATGTGTAATAGTAAAGAACTTGAAACATGATTATACTTTAAAGATGGAAACTTTACCACATGCATGAATTCAATAACTTAATGAAGTCATACAAAACACATAAAATACACCAAGAATATGAAGCTATAACAGATAACAAAAGACTTTATTCATATTAGAGATAAGATTGCCTTACCTTCAAGCAAATATTCTAGCACAAAATACTCCTAACTTAATATCTTCCAATCCTAAAGAATCAAGAATAAAAACAATTAAAAATATTTTTTCCAAAACTTAAAAAAATGAAATCATAAGAAGAAGATAAATGCCATAACTCAACCTTTTCTAAAAATAGAAATTCATGGAGATTGAAGTTAAGATTTTAAACCTTTCTAAAAACCTTAATCCTTACTTTTTTAAGAGAAACAATAGAGAGTTAAAGATAATATTAGGAGAATAAAAAAGAGTAAATAATTCAATCAAAGGATGAGGAAGCAAAAGACAATACTCTATTTTTATCAATAGTGAAGAAAAAGGGAATAAAATAAAGAATTCCCTATTAGGAGTAATTTGAATTAGGACTGGAGTGTATAGGGGATAGTGTTGATCAACACACACAAATTGGGGGGGGGGGGAAAAGATAGAGAAGTCTGACTTGGGCTGAGTGTGGGCAATGAAGGTGTAAGGGAAACACATAATGAGGTAAGGAAGGTGGAGTGCAACTAGGGAGAGGCATGGAATAAGTTTGGTAAGTAAGGAAAGAGATGTAGAAAGTAAACACACAAAATTGGCTACAATAAGATAGTGGAAAGTGAAGGAGAGGGAGAGAGAAGGTGAGCAATGATTCAAAAGAGCTTTATGAAAATTTTAGCTAAATAAAATATTAAAATAATCCCAAAGTGCTAAAATATTCTCATTAGCACAAAAAGATTATAATTTGAAGTTTTAGTGAACATTAGAAAGAGGTTCAAATTAAAATCATAAAAGGATATGAAATTGTAGGATAACTAGTTGATTGGTTTGAAAAAACTAGTGGAATTGAGAAATAAAATTTCTAGCTCTTGAGCTTAATGGTCAATCAATTGGAGAACCAATCAATCAGTGCACTTGAAATTCACAATTTTATTCAAATTTCATGTCCTTTTTAGAAATAAAACTCATTTATTTTATATCAAAATAATTTTAAATGCAATTTGAAGGTTTTTTGGATGAGGTGTTATAATGTAATAGCCCACTTTTTAGGTTCTATAATGTGTATTATTCTATGCATATGATGGTGATATGAGTGTGTTTTGTTTTAGAGGTATGATTAAGATTGGTATGTTTCTAGTTGAGATCGGTTTAGATTTTCGAAGATAATTAGTTTCATAAAAAA
The DNA here is from genome assembly GCA_030549775.1 of Tamarix chinensis. Taxonomy (NCBI): domain Eukaryota; kingdom Viridiplantae; phylum Streptophyta; class Magnoliopsida; order Caryophyllales; family Tamaricaceae; genus Tamarix; species Tamarix chinensis. The sequence continues at coordinate 85,101,483 of CM060176.1, read as the reverse complement.
ACCAATGAAATGGATGGAGGTATCAATTGAATGGTTTGTTCATTAAATTTGAGTTTTGAAACCCATGAACCGATCAACTAGTTTGGGATACCAATAAGTCGGTTCAACTAAACTAGCTATTCTTTTGAATGGATTTGTACTGTGAATCTTTCTCCAAAAGTTTTCTAGCATTTGTAAATATATTTTGAGCAATTTGAACCTAAAGGATTCATTTTCTCCCTTCTTCCCTAACCTCTAAATTACCTTATTTTTCTTTATACTTATCTACCACATTTCCTCTCCTTGACCTTTGTTTCTAATCTTTCTTTCCTCTTCTAATTCTTTATCTCAATCCTTTTTCTGATCTTAAGCAAGAAGGGGTTAGATTTGGAAAAAGGAGTGAGGGTTTAGCTTTCATCTCTACTGTTCTCTATTTTTTCCTCTAGAAGGTGGGTTTTCTTTAATTTCCTCTCACAAGTCTCTGATTTTACTTAATCTTCTTTGTATGATTTCAAAGGTTTTACTGAGTTTTAACCTATATTTCTTGAAAGGTGTTTTAGGATTTTCAAATACTTATGCTCTCTTTGGTGTGTTGTTTAGCTCTTTTGAGGTAAACCATTGTCTTTCCTATGTTTGTAGAAAATGTTATGGGTAAGTATAGTGCATGTTCTAAAAGTATATGATATCCTAAGTATTAGAGATGACAATGTGCCTGCACTACTTGGTATGGAATTGTAACACAAATTTTTTTACTACTAAAAGATTTTATTTTATAGCAGAAGCATATAAGTAAAATATTGGGGGTTACTACTGTAATTGATATAAGTCTATTTTTCCCAACCATCTTTACATCTATCACAAGGATAAAATCATTTACAGTAAAATAAGGAACTTAGAAATGGAAGAAAAAATTATAATACAATATGAGTTTGAAGGTTAACTCTAAATTACAAGAACAAAATACAAAGTAAGGGATACCATGGATCAAGGTTCCAAAAAGGTGTCTGGGTAAATACATCAAGTGGATAACATAACTCTTCACCCTAACACTCAATATAAATAATAGGTCACTTATCCCCACATAGGGCATCAAAATTAGCATAGTCATATCTAGATGATCTTTTAAGAACCACACACAAGAATCAGGGGTCTCTTGCTCATGAGAATGAGTAGCACCCATAGAAACGGTGGTCAGTATGATACGTAATAAGTAAGGTAATATTACTATATAATCAGTGATACACATAGCACATGCATTCACAAATGATGATGAGTACACATTCAAACTAATGAAACATCTCATAAGAAAAATACTGATCCATCCCTCTTTATTAGATATAACTATTGTCATTCTTTTCTATACGTTGAGTTTAAGAACCCCACTATTCTTAAACCAATGGAACAATCTGAAGTACCTTCTTAGGGATAACATACTTGAGCCATTATTATCATTCAATGGAATACATATGAAAATATCACCTTCTCGAGGAAATATTTTAATACCTCAAAAATTTAAAACCTAAAATTTAATAATTAACACCTTATTTGGAATAATTTAACATTAAATTATTAATTCAATTATTTTATAGACCTTTGATTTATATAAAAACGAATAAGATTATTTAATTAATTAAAATAAATAATTTATTATTTTATCATACTATTTTTATTTAAATAAATTTCAAAATCCATAATTTTACTAAAGCTAGCCACTTAAATTAATACTATAAATTTTAAATAAATTAAAATAAATAAAATTTTCATCAACCTAATTTCTAATTCTAACTCTAAAAATAATTTATTTTTCTTTTCCCTTTTTTTTTCTTTTTCCTCATTTTTCTTTTTCTTTTTCTTTCTTTTCTTTCTTTCTTTTATTTCTTTTATTTCTTTTATTTCTTTCTTCTTTGGGCCAACCAACCTTCTTCCCTCCATTTTCCCCCACCAGGCTGAAGCCCTTCTTTATCCTTTCCTTCTCCTCTTCCCTATCAGTCTAACCTGCTTCACCCTCTCCCTTCCTTTCTTTCTTTCCTTCTCTTCTCCCCTGTTGGCCCAACCCAACTCTTCCCACTTTCTTTCTCTTTTCTCCCTTGCACGGGCAGGTCTTCCCATCCCTTCTTCCCCCATTCAAACTCTTCCTTCTTCTTTCCCTTCTTCCTTCTTCTCCCCTATAATGCCAAGCTAAACACCCCCTAGCTGCACCTTGCACGCTTCCCACCAACCCCTATTCTTGCCATCCCAACTTGCAACCCCTCTCTCTCCAAACTCTTTCTTTCCATTTTCTGCCATGCACATGCCCTACAACACCTTCTCACATGCCTCTTTCCTTTCCCCTTTATTTTTCCTCTCCCTTCCACCTTGCATGCCACCTTCCAACTTCCCTCTGTACCCACCTAACCCCTACGCTGAGCCTACCTCTCTCCCCTTCTTCTTTTTCTTCTCCTTCTCTTCTTCTCCTTTGCCCCATCTTCCCCCTCGAGCCTTTCTCTCCCTGCCCGATCTCCCTTTCCTTATTTTCTTCCTCTTCTCCCCTATTTTGGTTTGTGCTACCCCTATCTACTGCCTCCACTACCCAACTGACCACCACGCCAGCTCCCTTACCTCCCGTACTTCCTCCTTCCACCACCCCAAGAAGCCACACCCTCTACTTGTAGTGAAATACCCCTTCCTTTCTTTTCTTCTCCTCTTGACCCTTTCCCTACACTGCCACCTTGCATTGCCGACTCCCCCCTTTTGCCATTGTTGAAGCCACCCCTCATCCACCTAACACTACCCGTACACTCACCTGCCTTAGCTTGCCTAAACTCCCCTACAACCCTCCTTTTCTCCACTTTCTTTTCCATTCTTACTCTTCTCCCTCCCTTTTTTGCACCTTATTTTTAGAAACCACTGACACCCTCTTCACTACCCTGAGCTACCACTCTACAATCACCAGCCACCACCTACACCCTGTCACTCTCTTGCACCCAAAAACACCCCAACTCCCCTCCACCTCCTCCTCAACCCCTTACCCAATACCCTTCCACCCTTCACCACTTTATTCTCCATTTCCACTCCTTTACTCCTTTCACCCAACAATCGTGCATGCATTCTCACACTACATAGGCAACATGTATGGTGCTATATAATTTTAAGGATTACTTAACTAACTTTGAGGTATAATATGGTTTAGTAATAATGGTATTTAATAAACCTTTTTGATAAAATCATTCTTTAAATTATCTACTACTAATATGCTACTTATAACATTATTTTTAGGCATAATTTTTACTGATCAAAACTTGAGCTTTAAACTAAGATACCGGTAAAGTTTAGTTATTGCCGGAAATAAGGTAACAGTTATACCCTACTAAAATTTATGGATTTACGTATGTTAGCACATTAGGGTTTTGGTATGTGTCTTGAGAGTATATGATGTGTTGTTAATCATCTTATAATTTTTAATGTTATGTTGGAATATAGGAAGAAACGTATGCTATCTTGTACGTAATGTGACTTGTGTGGAAATGGTGGTTAATAATGGGGATTGATGTTGATAATGATGTTATGTGCATATACATACTATGCTAAGTAAATATGTAGTAAAAAAATGATAATATGGTCCCTAGGGGAATTTTTGTTATTTAGACATATCATAATGTTTAAACCTAAATGAGATGCTTAATGTTTTATATTTGATGCTAAAAAGGAATATGGAATTTTGGTGAAGTATAAGTGTTAGTAGGAATATCAATATTTATGGTCTAGGGGTAATATGGTAATTTCTATATATGGTATTGATTATTTTAATGAACATGCATGCTAAGTGTTGTGGGATGTTAAAAGTGATGAATAGGAGTGGTAGCATTAAGAATACTTATTTCATTATAAAAAATGTTATTTTATGTACTAGAAGCATATTTTACATATCCATAGGGAGTGACCTAAATAAATGTGGATGGTAGGTGGGTGATAATGGGTGTTAAGAATAATAATAAAGATTTTGTGGTGTTAAATGATGCATGTGGGTCATGTATATTTACATTTTATGTGCTAGGAGTATTTTAGTAATTTTGCATGAAAAAGGGGTATTTTGGTAATTTTATGAGTAAGAAGGGTAATTTGGTAATTTTACAATTAAGAAGGGTATTTTGGTAATTTTGGAAGTAAAAATTATATTCTAGTAATTTTGTAAGTAAGAAGGGTATTTTAGTAATTTGACAAGTAAGAAGGATATCTTAATAATATTACAAGCAAGAAGAATATTTTAGTAATTTGGCAAGTAAAAAGGGCATTTTAGTAAATTTACAAGTAAGAAGGGTATTTTAGTAATTTCATAATTAATAAGGGCATTTTATAATTTTGTAAGTAATAAAGGGTAATTGGGTAATTTTGTATATAATATGGGAATTGGTCTAATGAACCTTCACATTAAGTAAAAAGTGATGCTAAATAAGGAATAGGGGTTTATGACCTTAGTGTCACCTGTTTATGCATAATCATGTATATTATTAGGCTAGGAGAATTTTTATAAAATTGGAGTGTATCATAAAAAAAATGCATGGTTTAGAGTTGAATGGGTAATTGAGGGTGAATTATGATGTTATTTTTATGAACATGCAAGAGGTGCCTCAATTGTTAATTCTGCATAGGAATGTGTGTTGGTTGTTCTAGAAGTGCATGTTAGGGCTTATATATAAAATGATCATTTGATGTATAGGATACTTTAACTTCATAATCAATAGTATAATCATCATATGTAATCTATTATGGCATGTTGATAGATAAAATGAATTATGTATTGGAAGTGAATGATAAGAGAAAGCTTTAGCCTTATAGGCATTTTGGTCATTTTGACCTAATATGCCTAAAGTATTGGAATCTAGGATGGGCTTATTGGACTATATAAGTTAATATGAACAATAACACTGTCACTGATTACTTAATAATAATGGAAATGAATAAAAATGATTAATTATGTAATTGATGTGTTTCTTGTAGTCACCCTAATTAAGATACTAATACTTAAAGTGGAAGACCTCGATATCGGGAATGGTGGTTCTTTAAGGGCGCTATCCTAAAGATGTGGTTTAGCCCACAATTATTCTGGATTTTGCTTGTGTGCCTTAGTGCTCCAACTGGGCCCTACATCTGACTATATTTAGCTCTATAGACCTACTTAGATGGTATGCATAGTTATAGATTAAGTATCCTTGTTGGTAGGGTATGTGTGTCTTCATGCACTGTACCAGGGTACCTGTCTCTCAGTGATAGTAGGATACTTTGCGTCTCTGGTTTGATAGTTGGTAGGATACTATGCTACTTGTATGCGCCATGATCAGTGTACCTTTGTATCTTCGAGTTTGTGATATCCTAAAATACCCCAAAATCCTAATTTAGGAATTATGGCAAAATAAGGATTTATTAGGAAAATTAGGTAAATAAATTATCTTAGTAAAAACTAAGTGGAGTTAATTAAGGCAATATAAGGAGAAAATAATAAATATATTATTTAGGAAAATTTGGACATTTTACTAATTAACATGGAAGTTAAGGAAAATTTTCCCAAAATAGCCAAATTAATTTAAAAAGAAATTTAATTATTATTATAATTATTATTATTAATTTTAAATATTCAAAAAAAAAACCAAAAACCAAATATCCCAACCCATCCATTTTCTCCTTTACCCTTTTTTCCTTTACCCTTTTTCTTCCTTCTCTTCCTTTTCTTTCTTTCTCTCCTTCTCCTTTCTTCTTTCTTTCCCCATCCCCCCCGACCGGGCTGACCCACGTAGCCCAAGCCCTTCCCCCTTGGCGTGGCCCAGGCCCACGCGGCTTGTTCTTCCTCACCCATTTCCCTTGGCCAGTCGCTGGTTGGTTCCCTATTTTCTTTTTCTTTACCTTCCCCTGGACCGCCGATCCACCTCTTTCTCTTTCCTTCTTCTTCCATGCAACTTGCAACCCTGAGCTCTGCAGCCCCGATTTTTGTCCTTCCCCTCTCCCTACCTGTCGTTTTCTTTCCTTTTTCGACCCCTACAAGCCCTGCAGCTTCCCTCCAAGCGTGCCTCCCCTTTCCTTTCATTCCCCCGGCCTAACCTGCCATAGCAGGACTGCACCACCTGCCACCGCCGGCCGGTGGCCCTGCCTCACCTGCCCCGGTTGTCTCCTTCTTCCTTCGTTGTTTTCCTCTCAATTAGCCTATAAATACCCCCATTAGCCACCGTCGACGAAAACCAACAAAAAATACATCCACTAAAACCTTCCTTGCACCTCCCTCTATAAAAATGAGCCACCATCCTCCCCTATCTTACCCTGCACGAGCCGCCTCGGCTGTGTAAATTGCCAACCCAATCAACCATCATCAACCTTGCGCTGCCCCTCACACCATCGTCCACAGCCAATTTTGCCGCAACCAGCACCTCCTCCACCCTCCAAAACAACCAGTGGACTCTACCCTACCTCCCCATACCTCCAGCTTTCCCTACCTCCCTCTTCTTCCCCCTTCTCCACCTCCCACCACCTTCGACCACCGCACCAACTGCCGTGCTCTACCACTTCCGGCTGCACCACCACCTCCATTCCACCCCTCTCCACCTGAAACACCTCCCACCACCTCAAACACCCCTCCACTTCCTCTCCTTTAGCCTACATATCCATCTTTCCACCTCTCTTCCTCCTCCACCATCGCCGCGCGCCGCCACCGGTCCCGCCACCAACCCTAGGTGGTGTTCTAATTTCCCCAACCCTTAAAACTTTTATATATAAGTGTTAATAATTTTTAGTAATATTAATATTATTACCCTTATTATTATTATTATTATTATTATTATTATTATTAATGTTGTGTTGTTATTATTGTCATCATCATTATTATTATGTTACCACTCTTACAATCTAACCTAACTTCGGGAATACTATAACTGTGGTATATCATTTAAAAGGCTACAAATTTAGTATTAATATAGTTATCTTTATTACTACTACTACTACTACTACTATACTACTACTACTACTACTACTACTACTACTACTACTACTACTACTACTACTACTATTATTATTATTATTATTATATTATTATTATTATTATTATTATTATTATATTATTATTATTATTATTATTATTATTATTATTATTATTATTATTATTATTATTATTGTATTACTCATACTATTAATACTAACTTGGCCATTATTACTTTTATTATTAGTGTAAATGTTGGGACTCTTATATTACTATTACTCTTTTTGGTTATTATCCTTATTATGTTTAACATTATTATTATTATTACTACTATCATTTCTACTAATATTATTATTAGTATTTCTATCATTATTATTATTGTTATTATTCCATTATACTTGACCCCATTATCACTAAGGCTGTGACTAATATGATTTCTAGGACCTTCATTAGTATTATTCTTAATATGGAAACTATTATTGATATTATTTATTATTATTATTATTATTATTATTATTATTATTATTATTATTATTATTATTATTGCTACTTAACCTTACCTTATGATTTTCCTAACCAGTAATAATAATAATAATAATAATAATAATAATAATAATAATATTATTATTATTATTATTATTTTATTAATGGTCTACAACCTTAGTGTTATTGTTATCAGGATTTTCCCTCGTTGTTACTACTACTACTACTACTACTACTATTGTTATTATGATTATTATTACCCTCACTATTATTTCTACTATTATTACTAATGCTAGCTTTGGCCTATTATTATTATGGTAAATATTTGAATCCTTATATTACTATTACCATTTTTATTATCATTACTATTAGTATTATTTTTAACATTATTATTATTATTATTATTATTATTAATGCCATCATCATCATCATCATCATCATCATCATCATCATCATCATCATCATCATCATCATCATCATCATCATCATCATCATCATCATCATCATCATCATCATCATTATTATTAATTAACCTAACTTTGGAAATATTTCTAACTAGTGCTACTATTGATGGATATTTATTATGATTATCTTTGTTGTTGTTATTATTATTATTATTATTATTATTATTATTATTATTATTACCATTATCATTATTATTATTTTCTTACTAATATTGTTAATACTAACCTTATCCATTATTAATTTTATTCATTAATATAAATATTTGGACCCTTATATTATTATTATCTTTCCGGTTACTATTATTATTGTTATTATTATTATTATTATGCTTAACATTATTATTATTATTATTATTATTATTATTATTATTATTATTATTGTTACTACTAATATTATTTTTTATTATTAATGTTAATGAAACCGAAGTTGGCATATTATCATTTTGTTATTAAAGAAGAAGAATACTTAAGCCTTAATATTTTTATTACTTAATATTCAAATATTGCTAATATTATTCCTAATGCTTTTATTACCAGCATTATTACTATATTATTATTATTATTAGTTATTACTATTATTATTGTTGTTATCTTGCTACTATTATTATGGTAAAAATACTCGAACCCTTATATTATCATTATTATCATTATTACCTTTAGTAATATTAGTACCTTGTTAGTATTACTAATATCATATTATTATTTTACCCCTAAAGCTATTATTAGCCTTGGCCTTAAAAATACTAAGGTTTCTACTACTAGGGGAATTAGTATTACTACTACTATTATTATTATCACTATTTTGCTATAACTAGTGTTAGTACTAGTATTAGAAGAAATAAAGCTACCAAGTTTGATGATGTAAATGTAGCTATAAATATTAAAATAATATAAATTGACTAGTAATATCTAGTAAGCTAACTTGAAGATAAAAATTCTAGTATTCACATGTAATGCTCCCTTTAATAATAATAAAAACCCTAATCTGAGACTAAAATAAGAAATAATAGTACTTTTGGTGGGAGGGAAACTAATCATTAGTTTTTCCTGTTATAGGTGAATCAAGCAAAAATCCTAAGGATGCATAGGAGTGTGCTCCAAGCCTGACATCGTTTTAGGTAAGGATATAGCTAAGGCCGATGTGTGTTGTGTGACTTGTATGCCTTAGATGCTATATATCATGCTATGTAGTGAATAATATGATTGTCATTAACTTGTCTTACGTGTAGCGTAGCTTAGAGTTGAGGTATGTTTGTGTGTTTCCTTATGGAATGAGTATGATATGTATATATGATGATATTGATGTGATATAATGTGGCCCTCTAGGACTTGCATGCTAGGATAATTGATAATATGATATGGGGATGAAAGGATAAAAAGAAAGAAAATGGGAAGTGAGTTCTGCCCTATAAGTGACCGATCTACTGGCTATAATAGTGGGGTTCCCACACTCACGTGGATTGATAAAAGATTATGGTGTGAAACGACTATATTTACTAGAGATCCAAAGAATAAGTCTAACTGGACCATAGCCGGCCTTCATTATTTGTGTTACTGTATGCCGTCTATATGGTCTATATGACCATGTCATATATGTTACATTGTATGTTTTTTATGTTTGGCCTTAGCATATGGTTACCTTACTTAGTACGTAGCATACTGATCACCTGTTTCATGGGTTCTGCTCATTCCCATGAGCAAAAGGCCCATCTGAGCTTGTACAGGTAGGGGATTATGTCTTCGATGCCTACAACACTTATGAGGCATCGGGTGGGGCTGAGCGTTGAGCCTAAACGTGACTTGGGGATCGAGAGCGACTCGGCCGGACTCTATTTTCCCTTTTTTCATTAGACCATGTATCATTTTATTCTAGTCATGTGATATCGTATGACGCTTTATGTTTTGAGAAAAAAACTCTATTCACTTACTCTTTGGATTGTAATTCTAAACTGCACTCTAATTTCTATATGACTGGTGTTTTTATTAATGACTTATGTTTTTATTAATAACTTGTGCTTGGTATTAACCTATTTAGCCTTAGCACTTAGTACTGGAACGGTAGGAGTGAACCGATCTGGTACTAAGTGTGGCGGTAATGCCCCTAAATTTATGGTTTCATTATTTCACTTCCGTTATACCTTTTCAAATAAACGAAAATTTTCCAATAGTAAATTTTGGGAGTGTTACATCTCTCCCTCAATTTAAATAAATGGAATTGGTTTGATAATTAAATGGAAAGACACTAATCACTTTTAGTGGAACACCACATAGGTTAGGGCTGTGTGGATTATATCATTTGTATCGGTCCACTTGTTATAATAGTGGACAAAAGGATTTTGTCCTGGTTTTCTATATATTTACCGATCCACCAGTTATAACAGTGGCTAGGTGAGTTTTGAGCTGGATATTGTATATGTTTATCGGTCCACCGGTTATAATAGTGGCTAGGTGCATTTTGCCCTAGAGTTGTATATCTTATGCCTGGTCCACTAGTTACAATAGTGGGTCCCCGAACCTACATGGATATAATTTGAGAGATGATTATGATTATGATTGTACTATTATGTTGTATTGTTATGACTAGATAACGACCTTGTTGTTTGCCTTTAAATTGAGTGGTAGTATATATTGATTGAGTATGATGTTAGACACTTAATTATACTAAGAAGAGCTTCACTTGGATGCTCTTTTGGTAAGTGTTGTTGATCCTAAGCAAATGAACCTTGTGATATATGATCTTAAGGTGAGTGTTCATTGTGATAATTATTGTATCTCATTTCATGTATATGTGTAATATACTAATTCTTATGTTTGATTGATATGTTGCATGCACGCCCTACCTTTTAGTTCTGTATAAAGGGTTACTCAGCACATGAAATTCCCTGAAAATTTTAATTTTTTATTTATTATTAAATAAGATTTTATTATGAAAATTAAATAAATAACTAAATTATTTTTATTAAAATTAAAGGGAATTAATTAGGGAAAATTAAGAAGAAATTTATAAGTATTTTAATTAGGAGAAATTTTGGTATTTTAGCTAATGAAGGCTTTTATTTTGGGAATTTATTAAATATATTATTTTATTTAATATAAGAGGTAGAAAATAGTTTCAAATTAATGGGAATTTTATAAATATTTTAATTTATTAAATTTAGGGTGCTTTGTTAATTAAAATGGAATTTATGGAAAATCTTTTAAAAATCCTAATTTAGCCTAGAAATGGATTTAAATATCATTTTATTTAAATATCCCAAATATTTTAATTAATTTAAATACCCAATCTATATATTTTTCCTTTTTTCCTTTTTCTTTTCTTTCTTCCTTTTTCTTTCTTTTTCTTTCTCTTTCTTTCTTCTTTTTTTACTCCCCGAACTAGGCCTGTCCCAGTGGCCTAGTCCCCTTCAGCGCGGCCCAGACTTACTTAATGTCGCGCGGTGTTTTAACCTTTCCTTCCTTCTAAACGCTGCGCTCCACGCTCGTTTTAATGAGTGCCGAACCACCCGATCTCCTCTCCTTTTATATCTTTCTTTTCTGCACTGAACCACCCGGTCCACCCCCCATCTTCTTCTTCCTCCTTCCCCAGCCACGTTCGAACTACAACTTCCACCGCCACCTCCGAAAATCTTGCCGCCAGCTACAGCCGTTTTGACAGGCCATTTTCCTTCCTCTCTCTCCCCCTGACTCATCGACCATTTTGAACCAATCCACCCCCATTCCTCGCACGATCTTCTCTCTCTCCCTATGTAACTATTCCCGCCACATTCAAATTTTTGCTAGCAACCCTTATCGACCAGTGCACTCACCCCTGCCCTATCCTCCCTTCTTTCCTTTGACCAGAACCCTAACCTCCCTTCTAAGCCTATAAATACCCCCCATAATAGCCCTGTATTGAGCTTTTGTCTCCTACCTAGACTTTTCCGTCCTTATCGTCGCCACCTTTGGCTGCGTTGCCACCTTCATTCTGTTCCCCTCCTTCTGGGCAATCATAATCACCCTTGCTTCCACCCTTTTCCTCTTTCTCTTTTTTTCAGCCCTCAACTTTTCCTTTCTTCTTCTCTTTTTCCGGCCACCGCCACTGCCGCCGTGAACCACCGCTGATGCCGCCTATCCCCACCAGCCTAAGGTTGAACCCTAGACCTTCTCAGCCTTTTTCCCTATTTTTCTAACCCTTAAATTATTTTATTTCATTTATTTGCATATAAATACTATTATTATTATTATTATTATTATTACTATTATTAATATTTATATATTTGATATGTATTATTATTATTAGTATTAATGTTTTTATTATTATTTATGTTGAGGGCTGAAGCCCTATTGTATTTTAATTTGATTTTATTATTATTCCCCTTATTATTTCTATTATTAATATTATTAATATTAATATGTTATAAGTATAATTATTATTATTATTTCCTATTTTTAATTTCTATTATTCTTATTCCATTATTATTAATAAAACTATTTCACCATTAGTGTTGTTAATAATGTTATTATTGTTATTGTTATTATTATTATTATTTATTATTATTATTATTATTATTATTATTATTATTATTATTATTAAGTTATTATTATTCGATGTAGGGTGGAAACCCTACTTCTTTTTATCTTCAATCACTACCTTTACTGTTATTACTATTATGGTTATTATTAATTTGTAATATTATTATGTCTTTTACCATTATTAGTATTATTATTTCATCATTATTAATATTACTTAATTTGATTATTTATTTTAGTAATATTATTATCATTATTATTTTAGTAAAGGGGCTGAAGCCCTTATTTCACTATGTTTTTGAGTAATGTCATTATTATTATTATTATTATTATTATTATTATTATTATTATTATTATTATTATTATTATTATTATTATTATTATTGTTACTATTATTATTATTCTTATTTATATTCTCATTGATATTATTTTTTAATATCATTATTATTATTAGAGTAAAGTATTTAACCCTATATTATCAACTTTTATGATATGTTTATTATTTCTATATCTTTAGCAAAGTTATTTTTATTAGTATGTTATTATTTGGTCAAAACCCTAAGGAGGCATAGGAGCGTGCTCCAAGACCAGTGTCGTTTTAGGTAAGGGTGTTATTAAGGCCTTTTGTGTGCTTATATGCATTATGTGCTTCATATGCTATGTATTCTATGTTTGTCATTATTAATTATTTCGTATATGGTATGACGTGGAGTTGGAGTATGTTTTTGTATGGCATGTGTACTATGTGTATGTGATGACATGTGTTATGATCCTGTAAGACATGCATGTGAGGGTGTTGATGTGGCTTGTGTGGGAGAAAGGATGAAAAAGGAGGATGGGGAAAGAGGTTGACCAAGGGATGTGAGTTGACCTAATTATTTTAATGATTCATGAGTGGAAGAATAAAATGGAGAATTTTAGGGTTTTGTGTGGGAGAATCTGATTTATAATTTTTAAGGTTTTGTGTGGGAGAATAAACTTTATGGTGTTATATGGGAGAATATAATTTATGGTTTTGTATGGGAGAATCTAATTTATAGTTTTGCGTGGGAGAATATAATTTATGGTCCTATTTGGGAGAATCTAATTTATGTTTTGGTGTAGGAGAATATAATTTATGGTTCTATTTGGGAGAATCTAATTTATGGTCTTGTATGGGAGAATCTAATTTATGGTTTTGTATGATTTTGTGTGAGAGAAGTTAACCTATGGTTTTGTGTGGGAGAATTTAATTTATGGTTTTGTATGGAAGGATCTAATGTAGGGTTTTGTATGGATTAATCTTTGGGTTTTATATGGTTTGAATTTAGGATTTGGTATGGATGAATCATTGGTTTTGTGTGGAATGAATTTAAGGTTTTTTTATGGCGGAATCTTGGGTTTTGCATGGTGGTATTATGGTTACATGGTGGTATTAATGGTTGTATAGTGGTATTAGGGTTTGTATAGTGGTATTAGAGTTTGCATGGTCGTATTAGGGTTTGCATGGTGGTATTAATGGTTGCATGGTGGTATTAATGGTTGTATGGTGGCGTTAGGGTTTGCATGGTGGAGTTAGGGTTTTGTATGGGAGTTAATGATTTCATGGGATTTAGGGTTTGTATGAAAAGTTCGAGAGGTTGCATGGGATATGTAAAGTTTGCATGGGAGTGAAATTTACTTATGGAACATTGACTTGGGATGTAAGGAAGGTAATAGAGGAGTTATTTGGGTAGTATGTAGGACATTATAAGGGTATGGAGGAGACTGAATTAGGGTTTGGAGTGATTAATTATGGGTTGTTGTGACTAAATAAGGTTTGGAATGGCTAATTATGGTTGTTATGGTTAAATAGGATTTGGAGTGGTTAACTATGGTTTGTTGTGGTTAATTAGGGTTTGGTGTGGCTGCTTAGGGTTTTTGTTGTATCATGTGTAATTGGTGATTAAAGTGTAATTATGATGGTAGAATTTATGACTTGTGATGTGTGATGATTCATACATGTTTATGATGAAAGCTTTTGAATAAGATACTTAAGACATTAATTACTTAAAGTGGAAGATGTTGAGTCGGGCCCAGACCGATCCACCGGCATAATAGTGGCAGGGAATATTTCCCTTGCGACTGATCCATCGGCTAAAATAGTGGTAGGGCATGTACCCTCGCGACCGATCCACTGGCTATAATAGTGGGGGATCCCGAGCTCAACAAAATCAAACCCTATAGTTGCTAAGACATGGAAAAGATACTAATTACTTACAATGGAACACCGTATGAGAAAGGAGCCAGACCGATCCATTGGCATAATATAGTGGCAGGGTATGTTACCCTCGTGACCGATCCACCGACTAAAATAGTGGTAGGGCATTTACCCTCGCGACCGATCCACCGGATAAAATAGTGGGGGTTCCCGTACTCGTATGGACTTGATAAAAAGTATGGTGTGAAATAAGTTCTGACTAGAGATTAATTTAAAAATTAATCTGGACTATAATTGGGCCTTTATACTTTTACCTGAATGGTCATATGCATTATGCTATCATGTTAGTATTATGCTTTATTATTATTCTACATTCTTTATGTGCTATGATGTGTTGGCCTTAGTTCTCGGTTACCTTACTCGGTATGTAGCGTACTGATTACCCTTTTCATGGGTGCTGCTCATTCCCACGAGTAGTATACCCTTCTAACTTTGTGCAGGTGGGTGAGACATCAGTCAAGGCTATGTTTTGAGCTTGTTTTGGCTCAAAGTTCGAGAGATTTGTGGCCATATTTCAGTCTTTATGCGATTCTATTTCCTTTTATCATTTCTTTTGTATTGGAGTTATCCTCTTTGAATTATTACCTTGTATTGAGTATTTATCCTCTTTGATTTCGCACTCTGATTTCTATTTTATCATGGTTCATAAACGTTTATGCATATTCTAATTTTTAATGTATGATCTTTCAAGTTCTTTTATGAACTGTTGGTTGAGTTTAATGTAAATCTTTTCTCAGCCTTAGCACTTGGTACTGAAACGGTCGGAGAGAACCAGCTTGGTACTAAGTGTGGCGGTAAAATCCCCAGAATTTACGAGTTTTAAATTAAGTATTTTAATTACTTCTATTTTTTTAAAAAAATAGTGAATTTTGGGGTGTTACAGTACCATAGTAGTGAAGGGTCCCTTTTGTGGCCCCTTGTCTATTCAATGGGTATTGTTCTTTGTAGTTTAGCCTATAGTCAGACAAAGGTTTTATCCTTAGGTTAAGAGTGTAGGACTATCTGGGAAGATTTTAGCATTTTCCTCTAAACTTCTATTTTCCCTTGTTCAACGTTTTTATACTGCAACCACTATTAGTGGGTTCCATTTCTTATAATTTAATCTAACGGGCTACTCTGATTTAATTTTATAATCTTTGATTTGTCTAAAGTTGGTTCTCTTTTTCGTCTTAGCACTTGGTATCGAAACAATGGAGGAAATCAGTCTGGTACTAAGTTTAGCGGTAACATCCCCAAAATTTAACTTTTTTGCTTTTGCTTAAGTTTTAAAAATAACATTTTTAGTAGTGAATTTTTTGGGGTGTTACAAAAACACTCCTAAGCCACTATTATCCTATGGTGGAGTAGATATAAAACATCACCTTTGTCCTGACTCATGTACTCTTCCACATAAGTTATTAGTGTCTTATCCATAGGTTATATAGTTATATATTCATTCTTGATGAGTAGGGCCCCCACTATTCTTAATATGGTGGAATGGATTAAAATACCTTCTTAGGGAAAAATGCTACTAAGCTACTATTATCCTATGGTAGAACGGATATATATAAAAACATCATATTCTTAGGGAAAAATACTCCTGATCCACTATTATCCTTCGGTGGAATGGAAATGAAGCATCATCTTCTCAGGCAAAAGGCTCCCAAGCCGTTATTATTCTCCAGTGGAACGGGTATAAAATGATCACCTTTGCCCTACTCATATGATCTTTCACTTTGAATGATTAATATCTTATTCATGATTTATTTACAAGCATAGGACACATTGAGGTAGATAGACACACCACTTAGGTCATTATGTTGATCTCTAGGGTTAAGATCCTTAATTTCCTCAATCCCAAATTTCACACTCCTAGCATCATTCTCACATATTGGTCACTCAACCACCAAATATAATATATCATTATCATTGATATGATATCCAAAATTCAAAGTGTAACTCCCATGTCTCACACATAAAATAATAATCTTATCCTAAAGTATAACTCATAGAATTACTAGAACATTAATTTCACAGGTTAGTCATACTTCTTCTCATAAGATTCATATGATTACCAAATTTAATATACATCCTTATAATTCCAATATTAGCAACATATCCAAAATTGTGGATTAACTCTAGGGTTTTATACATGTGATAATAATATTATCAATTTAGGTTACTATAACCTAATTAGATCATTAACTCATATTGAGGAACCTAAGATAAAAAATAATCCCTCCAAACACTTCTCATGATATTATTATCATATTTTAATCCACCTAATACATTATAATATCAAAATTTCTATATTAATCCATAATGACCAAAATGCCCTTAAGGATAACCAATAACATTTATTTTATAAAATCTTATACCATTAACAACAATTTTTTTTCTAAATCCTCTAGTTATCACCATATCTCTTAAATATGCTTATTTCCACTTATCATAGCTTATTTGGCCTATATTTTATTCCATAAAATATATTTCCAACAATATGACTTAGCATTACAAAACCATATCCATACCTCTTACCCATTCTTACTTTCTTTCAAACATATAATTCATATTATCACAACATATCATCAATAACATACATTAAATCATGTAGCAACAATATCATGAAAATACACGTATCCATAAGAGAAATAACAACAAAAATCTAAAAACATAGGTTAACATCATTACCAACAAGGACACTAAGCTCTAAGCACGTAAATCCTAGAATTACTCCTCCAAGATCACTAAAATATAACCTATAAAAAATAATATAATATGTTAGGCTCATAGATTATAACTGAGGGAAACTTTAAGGTAAAGGAGGGTAAAAGTAGAAATAACCAAAGTCAAATGGAAGTTTGAGTTGTGTGGATGTGTGGTGGAATGCATGGTGGAACTATAGTGAACATTTGGTGGTGCTTAGATAAGATTTTGGGGTGAAAAAAAGGATGCATGGATATAATGGTAAGGTTACACAAGTGTGTGGTAGGTAGTGCAAACCTAGGCTATGAGTTGGGATCATGCATCGACAGGCTGTGCGAAGAGGCATGGCCATGCTTGAGCACTGATTGCATAGAAAAAAATTTAAATATGTGCACAAGAGCTTGTGGAGATTGTGATCAGGACGTGCAAGGGTGCACTAATAGACTACGCTCGTTTACACAGGCTTGCAACAAGGAAAATTAGTGTTGCAAAATCGTGCATGAGGCCATGCACAGACATTGCATTTTAAAAAAATGTTAAAGATACAAAGAAAGAAGAGGGAAAAATGATGGTGGTTGATGGCGATGGTTGGCAACGACAAAGGGGAGTGATGGGAGACGTTGGTGGTCAGTCCACTAGGCTTTGGGTGGTGCATGGTGGCTGTGATGGTATACGGTGGTGATGGAGGTGGTACGATAGGAAAATAGAGTAGTGAAAGAGGAAGAAGAATAAGAGAGGGAGCTCAAGTAGTGGTCCTGTCTGAAATGGGTAGAATTGAGGCAAAATAAAAAAGGAAGGAAGGAGAGTTATGAGTAGTGTGTGTGTGTGTGTGTATGAGGTGTGTGATGGTAAGAAAAATTTAGAGGGAGGCATTGAGGGGTGGTAGAGAATAGTGGAGAGGAAATTTAATGAAGGTGATGGTAGAGTGTGAGGTGAAGATGGCAAGGGTAGGTAGCATAAGGGTGATGGTCGTGCGTGGTTGTGTTGAGTGAGATGAAAAATGTTAGGGGGAGGAAATCATGTGCATGTAGTAGTAGTAGTAGCATAAGATGGTGAGGGATTATGGATGATTGTGGCTATAGTAGAGGTGAGACTGATGGTTGATGTTTCGAGTTGCAAGGAAACAAGGTCAAGCATTATGGTAAGAAGGATATATGAGAAAGGAGAAAGGAAAAAGAAAAGGGAGAAAGAGAAAATGTTTAAGATTAGTTTTAGATAATTTTATATTACCCAAACTAGGTATGATTAGTGATAAATTTTAGTGGAATTAAGACCGATTTACAAAATATAGTTTATCCAAATCAAAGATTTAGATTTGGTTAAGACTTTGGGATTCATAAATTTGGTTAAGGCTAAAATAAGATTTTCTCTAGATTAGAATTGAATTAGGGTATTAATGGTATAGGATCAGGTTAAGTAAAGTTTCTCAATATTATAGGAATGAAAGAAATAATTGATAGGAAGCTTATCTTTAAGTCTTGTGTGCCTAAACCTCATAAATATGATTTTAGATTCATAATTACCTTTGATATTCTAGTTATCTTAAGTGAAAATGGTATGTGTGATATGATGGATAAATTATTGCATGGCACCTTAAAAAAAGAGAATGTGATGTGTTTTTTTTTCTTCTTATTAAGTTCATAAAATGAAACCATGATTTTATTGAGAATCCCAGCATGATTTTGGTATTTCATATGTCGATTCATGAATATTGATTGTTAATAGCCTTTAATGATATGAGATTTATGTTCATAGTGATAGAAACAAGATTATGGACATTATTGTGTGTAAGTGTGTTTTTTTGGGGTTTTTTCCCCCAATCTATCAACTGGTATCCATTATAGATCAACTAGTCCCTAGGATCAATTGACTAGTTTGATAGAGCCATAAACTAGTTAGAATGTGGCTTTAGTGGTCTTAGTACCATGTTAAATTCATCGGCTAGTTTGACCAAACCCTAAATATTTTTTCAAGATCCCTATAAGTTAGGGATTGAGTTAATTACAACCTTGAGATCAAAAGGACTCTCTATAAAATCAAGAGGTGGGTATGAGAGACATAAGGTACCTTAACAAGAGATGCCACCATAGGAGAATAGGAAAGAGGCCAACAATCCTTAAAAGAGTCCACACTAGGTATAATTGGAACACTCTTAAGTACCACCAAACCAAGGGTAGAAGCTAATAATTTTTACCCAAAGGATTCACTTTTATGAATGGTCCAATAGAAAATTTTTGGAGGATCTACAAATGAGGATCCAAATCTTCATATCTCAATCGTTTTGGAATATTGTGACACACTGAAACTTAATGGAGTGATGGATGATGGTATTTGAATGATATTGTTTCTCTTCTAATTGATGGAAACATCTAGAGCTTGGGAAGAATCAAAACCTCTATGATTTGTCACTATATTATCCATTCGTCACAAGTTCTCTTAATAAAGTATTTTCCCTCTAGAAAGATATCCCAACTAAGGAACTAGATTATAATTTTTACTTAGAAGGATGGGGAATCACTATATAATGCATGAGAGATGTACAAGGATTTGTTTTGGATGTTCTCACATCATGGATTAGATGACTAGATTATTTTCCACACTTTCTACAATGGTCTCCTTTACGGTACCCTAATGACTATGAATGTTGTAGTTAGAGGGGCTTTAATGATCATGGGTGAAGAGGGTGAAATGGAATTAATTGAAGATATGGCTTAGAATAACTTCCAATGGTTAGTTGAATGCTCTCTACCTAAAAAGAGTTAGAGGTATGATGTGGATGCATTAGACCACATTTTTTCAAAGGTAGATGTTCTATTTATTTAAATTTTATAAGATGAACATGAATTCTGTAGCTTATAGTTCTTCAAAATGTAAAATTTTTGCCATAGCAAGACATTCTATTGTGGAGTATTATGTTTGGAATCTTGCACCCCCTAAAGCACATTTAAGTCAGCATTTTAATAATGTTAACAAATTTGAACCGAGAAGGTTTCCTTTTTCCCCAACCTACAATCAAGGGGGAGGAATAATCCTAATCTCTCCCATAATATCCCACCACAAAATCCTAATCCCATACCTCAATCTATTTATACCCCACCTCCTTCTTATACTTTTCCCCAAAAATCTAATCTAAAAACATTGATGAAAAACTATGTGATGGCTTAAGCAAAATAAAATAAGGATTTTAAAAAGAAAATGGATGAGTTTAGACATCGAAATAGAATAACCTGTGATGCCATTAATAATATAGCTTCTGAGGTTGTCTTACTAGCTACAGACAATAAGATGTTTGGAAGCCAAATAACTTAGGTAAGCTAACCATTTAGCTCATCTTGTATTCCCTTCAAGATATTTCTATGGTTACCCAAAACTAATCCTAAAATCTAAGTTAAAGCTATAACACTAAGAATAGGGAAAGAAATAGAAGGACCTAAGATGGTTAATGATGAGACTTTTGGTGATGTTAGTGTGAAGCCCAAAATTGTTAAGGATAAGAATTAGGAGAAGCAAGAGGAGAAAGTTGAGAAGTATTTAGTACCTGCACTTTATATTCATACCATAACCTTTCCTCAAAGGTGAGTTAGGTTAAATTGAAAGAGCAATTTGGGAAGCTTTTATAAATCTTAAAGAAATTGAGTATCTATATCCTATTTGTTGAAGCCATCACTCAAAAGCCTTCTTACACTAAAAATTTGAAAGATATTTTATCAAGTAAGAGAAGGTTAGAAAAGTATGATACTATAGCCTCGACTTAAGAGCATAGTACTATCATCTAGAGAGAATTTCCTCCTAAGCTTAAGGTACCTAGATCATTCTCCTTTCCTTGTACCATTTGTGATAACCTAATTAATCATGATTTATGTGATATCTATTCAAGTGTTAGTTTGATACCTCTATCCATTTGTAGTAGGTTGTAAGTGGGAGACTTAAAGCCCACTACTATCTCTCTTTAATTGGCTGATCAATCGGTAAAACATCTAGTTGGTATACTATATAATGTACTTATCTACATTATTAAGTTCTATATTCTGATTGATTTTTTTATTCTTGAAATTGAGGATGGCACTCAAATTCCAATATATTGAGAAGACTTAACTAAAGCTGGGGAAATATATGATTTATGAAATAGGAAGCTCTCTTTCAACAATGGAGTTAATAAATTAAATTAAATTTATCTTCTACTATAAAATTCTCTCTAATTGATGACACTTGTTGTGGGATCAACACAATTGACATGGTGGTTTGTGAAGACTTTACTATATAACCCTTAAGAAAGCCTCTAGAGAAATTTATAGTGAAAATATAAATTTTGATTATGATGACAATGAGGTAGCTATATATGCGACCATGATGGATGAAAGTCCACCATGCACTAAAGGAACTTAAATGGTGACCAAATTTAAAATGAAGTAGTGATCCTATTTGTGAAAAGAAAATAAATCCTAAGGTAGAACTAAAAAAAATTTCTTCCTCACTCAAGTATGGGTTCTTGGACTCCAATGGTTACTTTTCTGTTATTGTGAGTGCTAACTTGTGTTAAGATGAAGTTGAAAAATTACTTGAAGTTCTTAGGTTGCATTAGGGTACCATTGGTTATACTATTGATGAAATTAAAGGCTTAACTAATTCCATATGTATGCGTCATGTTCTCTTAGGAGAAGGGAACATGCCCTCATTTTAAAATCAAAGGAGATTTAACCCAAACATTAATGAAGTGGTAAGAAAATAGGTACTTAACTTACTTGATGTAAGGATCATCTGTCCTACCTCATATAGTGAGTGAGTGAGCCTAGTGTAAGTGGTACATAAAAAGGGTAGAATGATCATCATTAAAAATGTGAAAAATTAGTTGATTCCAACAAGGATTTTCATGGCATGGTGAATTAGCATAGAACATAGAAATTAGAATAAAGGAAATCTTATGGATCGTTTGCCCTATAGTCTTTCAATGATGTGTGATATCAATCTTCTATGATTTTTTTGAACATATTATTGATGTTCTTAAGGATGGCTTTTTCTTTTGGCATATTATAATTCCTTTGACTATTTTTTAAGCAATCTTTTAGAGTATTAAAACGGTGCATGAAGGTGAAATTTGATCTCAATTGAGAGAAGTGCCATTTCATTTCACTAGATGAGATTGTTCTTCATCATTGAGTCTCTAGATGGGGCATTGAGGCGGATAAATAGATGATTGATATTATTGCCAATATGCTACCTTGAATTATATTAGAGCTATTTAAATTTTCTTTGGTCATGCTTGTACTTATAGGCACTTCACTAAGAATTTTTCAAAAATTGTTGAACCTTTAATTCATTTACTTATCAAAAATGTACCTTTTGAATTTCAATTTACTTTATTGAAATATTTATTTTCATGATCATTCCTTCAATAATAAATGAGGTTTTGAAATACTGTCATTATACACTGAGATTATATTATAGTATGGGTGATAAATGACATAAATGAGTACATTGTCTGAGTTATCCTTGGTTAAAGAAAAGATGGAATGGTTTGCACAATGTACTATAAAGTTTGAAATCGTGATGATTTTCAAGTAAACTATGCTGCAACCAAGAATGAGTTTTTGATAGTGATGTTCGTATTAGATAAATTTTGATAATACTTGGTAGGGTAAAAGGTTATCATATTCATGGAGAATACAACACTCAAGTATTTGTTGGCTAAGAAGGATGCAAAACAAAACTTGATTAGATGGATCCTCTTACTCCATGAAATTAACCTTGAAATTTAGAATAAAAAGGTACATAAAATGTAGTGGATGATCATCTTTCTACATTGAGGAAAAATATGGATAGAGGTGGAGGGGATGACACTCCAATTGATGATTCTTTCTCGGATGACAATAATTTGAAGATCTTTTAAGTTATATAAAGTGTGGGCTGTCTTGATAATATTTAACATATCAATAGAAGAAGAAATTGCTTTAAGATGTCAAGCACCATTATTGGAATGAGAATTATCTTTATAAGAATTTTGTAAATGAAGTTTATAGGAGCTATCTATCAAAAGTGGGATTTGGAAGTGTTATATCTCATTGTCATTATTTACCTTATGTGGGTCATGCTAGCACTTTGTAAGGAAACTTAAAAAATTCTTCTAGACTATTTCTATTGGCCCAACCTTTTCAAGGATGTTAGATAGTTTGTTATATCCTTTTATCATTATCAAAGGTTGGGTAATGTATTAAGAAGAAATGAAATGCCTTTGAAACATATTTGAGGTTAAGTTATTTGATGTATGTGGAATCAAGTTTATGAACTCTTTTTCATCTTCATACAACAACAAGTATATTCTAGTTATTATGGATTAAATCCCTAAATGGCCCAAGGAAGTAACTTCTCCGACAAATGATACTAAGGTAGTGGTCAAATTTTCCAAAAGTTTATATTTCTACGGTTTGGTGTCCCAAGAACTGTAACTATTGATAGGTCCTCTCTCTTCACTGGTTGGCTTTTTTGTTGACTCTTTAAGAAATATGGTGTTAGTCACAAAATAGCCACACTATATAACCCCCAAATGAATGGAAAAGTAGAAATCACTAATCAAGGAACTAAGGGGATATTAGAGGTGATGGTGGCTCAAAAAAGAAATTATTGGTTGATGAAGGTTAGTGACACTTTATGGGATTACCACACTGCTTATAAAACTCCAATTGACATGAAACCTTTTGGCTTAGTATATGAGAAGCCTTGTCATCGTCCATTTGAAGTAAAAAACAAGTCCTTTTGGGTGATAGAGACTTTTAATTATGATTTCATGGTCACTAAAAAAAATGAAGAAAAAGCTCCAATTGAGCAAGTTTTATGAGTTGAGACTATATACTTATAAGAATACTTGGATATACATGGGGAGAACTAGGAGATGGAATGACAAACATATTCTCAAATGAGACTTTTGATAAGTGGATTTGGATTGTTTTTTCAACTCTCGTCTAAATTTTTTTTTTGTGTAAGCTTTGTTATGTGTGATCAGGACCATTCTATATGAATAAAGACTATCCATTTGGAGTTGTTAATACTTGGATGGGAGAGTTTAAGGTTAATGGGCAATGACTTAAGCATTGCATTAATGGCATTATGGTAAATAAATTTGGTACCATTTCCCTTTTCGATCCATTTTCCTAATAAAGCTTTATGTTGTAGAGCTTATTATCTTTAAGCGAGCACTTCATGGATGGCAATCTATGTTTTTTTAATCTTCCCTTTATTTCTCTATAATTATTTTTTTTATGATATATATATATATTTTACGATAATTTATGAACTAATGAAAAATTCTCATGCTTTGTCAAATTTTAATGATTATTGAGAATTTTAGATTGTGAACTAACTTTAGGTCGCAAACATTCTAAATAGAAAAGCTTCATCTTTGTGCCAATCTAGAGGTAATGGTCCTGTTCCATTACCTCATGAGCTTAATGTTCACTGTATTGAATTTGCTAGTGATGCCCAATAGAGCATGATGTGATACTTTTGTTAAGCGGGGAATTCTTAGTACCCACCATTGGGATGAATCATGTTTAACCTAGTTTAGTTTGCTGTGTGATCTTCCTTATTTGTTTGGTTAAATTTTTTATCTTGAATTTCATAGTAGGTGTGGCCCCAAAAGATATGATCTTTCATTAATGAAGATTCAAGATTGTTTGTCATGACATTACAATAAATTGCCTTGAATTTTTTAAAACCCTTTGAACTTTTCTTAAAAATAAAATTGATTTTTCTCTAAAATGCTGTGGTTGCTTTCTTTGAAATAAGTTTAAGTATATTGTTGAAATTGAAGCTCATGCATGCATTAGGTATTTCTTGTTATTCATTATGGATGAGTTATGTTTTCACTTATTCTATTATTTAAAGGATTAAAAATGAATATTATTTAGGACCTTTGGTGAGGTTTTGAGCCTTCTAAATGGCATATGAAATATAGTCTCATTCCCATTCTTTTTTTAGTGTCCCACCATGGCTTTTGAAAGTAGAACATCCATTCATTTTCTTTGAAACCTGATATAACTTTGGGATATATTGAAATGATAGAGGCAAACTTCTTTTCTTTTCAGATTCATTAACTAAGCTCACCATAACATTATCTCTTTTCTTAACCCCTTTATGCTTTTATCTATTCTATGAAATTACCCATGCTTTTAACAAATTCTTGTTATCCTTACCTTAGGCTAGAATTAACATTTGTCGAGCAAAACTGACTAGGTGGTTTGGAGTTTGGAGACACAATAATCATGGGGAAGGTGCATAAAAGTGAATGGATAATATGAAGGAACAAAAGAAGAATAAAAGAGTAAAAGAAAAAAAATAAAGGTGAAAGAAGAAAAGTGAATAAGGTGAAAGGAAAATTTTAACAAGAGTTTGATGTTTTTTCTAATTTTAAAGATATTGGGGTGGTAATAAGAAAAGAGAAAAAATGAAGAAAGAGAATGGAAAAAATGTCACAAAAAATATAGAGAAAAAAATGGTAGAATAAAGTGGAAGAGTATTGTATTTTCATTATTTCTAATACCTCAATTGTGTTAAACTCTTAGCTCCACTTTCCAAAAACTAGCATCCTAACCTTCTAGCCTATGGCCCCATTATAACCTTGAATAATCCTCTTGATTATTGTGTGTTCTTAAGCTTTTTAGTGGAGGATAATTGAGAAATTGTGCAAGCATATGGGTGTAGATGTTATAAGTGTGAGGACTTGAGAAAAGAATTTAAATAGATTCACATAAATTAAAACCAGAAGGGAGCATCACAATGCCTAAAGTGATGTTGTTAATTTGAAACTTTGGGTCTTGAATGAGTCCCAATCCACATGTTTCTCTTGAGCATATTACTCTTTGCATGATTTTTTGGCTTGATAATTCAAAAATTCATATATACTTCTTCACTAAGCATGCAAAATTAAAATATTTTCTAAAATTATGTTTTGTATTTTAATGAGTTTTGGGTCATTGAGAGTTGGTTTTAGTTTGTGTAATGTGCTTGTAAAAGCATTAATTCATGAGAAAGGTATCCTGTTACTGCCTATAGCTTTCACTATGTGCTTTTGCGTGTATGATTTACCTTGGGACAAGAAAATTTCAATCATTGGGGAGTTGGATAAATTTTAAAAAAGACTACTTTTGGGATGATTTTCATGCTTGTTATATGCTTGGTTCCATGGACTTTCTATACATATTGTTACATCTTTTGTTAGATCTATTCTCTTATAGCACCTTTTCCTATATGTATTCTTTTTTCTCTTTTCTTTAGCTATTTTGTTATGTTATTAGAAGAACTCTATATTAAATTTCTCTCTTGATATTGTATCATGAATAATTGGAGAATTTCAATTAGATCTCGTGAATTAGTTTTATCCATTTATCCTTTATATATTTCTTTTGGTATTATGTATTCCATCATTTTATTGTGTTTCATAATTTCAACTATGTGTGAGTAGTCTTTTGTTTTAGGATCGAGTTAGCTTTGATTCCATTGTTTATTAATGAATTGGTTGGCTTGTTGCCAAAATCATTTTGCTTTATGCTATTCAATTGCAAGAACTTCAATTTTTTTTTTCAATTGATTGATCACAAACTTCAATAAACTTAGATAATTAATCAAATAACTTAAAGGTAAAGATTAATAATAAAAATTATCTAGTAAAAGGAAATTCATGACTTATGAAAGTTGATTAATAATTCTCAATGACTGATAGAATTCGCTAGTTCTAAATTAGTTCAATTTTGTCTATTACCATGAAAATATGTTGCTATATTCAATTGATCATGACTTTTAATTATTGAATGAGATAAAAAGTTAAATTATGCTAATTGTTCCAAATGTTTTGAGCTATCTAACATATGATTAATTGATATATTAATTTATAGTCTAATTGTAATATAAGTTTGATCATAGGCTTGTTTTTATTGTTTGATATCATAATTAATATTCTATTTTTTTTCCATTTTATTTATTTATGGTTATTGTTTGTCCCTTATAAATTATTCTTTTTTAGATAGCCATAATCTTTAAATGCCACTAATTAGTACCAAGTCCCTATGGGATCGACTTTGATAGCTACAATGAGTTCGCGTGGTTGTAGATTTCACCTATCAATAGTTTATCATTCTATCATTTCTCATTGTTCATTTACAAACAAGGCCAATGAGGGGATAATGAAGTAGCTAGGGTTAACTACAAGACCACACCTGAAGTCCTATTCTCTTCCATAGCTTAACAAAGACAATAAGTTAAGGTATTAAAATAGAACTAATTATTTTGAATTAATAATTATCATGATGATGTGATATATGATAATTTTCTTGTTGATATATGTAGAATTTTATTAGGTGTAACATGGAAATATAATATAAGTGATATTTATAATTTATTAATAATAATTATCTCCTTGATAAATTTAAGAAAAATCATAAAATTAAGACTTGTAAGTGTGAAGACACTAGCATAGTCAAAAATAAAACGAGTTTGTTTTTAGATGAAAAGGCTATGATAGAATGCATTAATAAAGAAGGTAGTTTTCATACTTTAATGATATAGGAATCCATTTACAATGAGAAAAATAATTATAATCCTCAATTACATGAGCTTCTTAGTCAATGTAATGATGTCTTTCATGCTGATTTACCACCAAGAATACCACCTAATTGTGGAATAGAATATGCTATAGATGTAATGCCTTATGTGCCCTTACCTAATCAACCTATATATATATATATATATATATATATTATCTAAATAAAGGTAAGAAATTCCAAAAATAAAATTAAAAAATAAGACCCCATTGGAAAATTATGTGCAACAGAGCATGAGCATATATTGTGTAACTACATTACTTAATCAAAAATAATTTGGTGCGTGGCCTATGTGTATTGACTTCATAGTTGTAAAAAATATAACAATAAAATATTGATTTCATATGGATAGATTAGATGAAATGTTTGATAAATTGCGTGGAACACAAATATTCTCTAAAAACAATCTAAAGGTGGATATCATGAAATGAAGATGAGGGAAGAGGATGAATGAAAAATTACCTTTAAAATAAAACAAGGTCTTTATGAATGGATTGTGATGAAATTTTTTTGTGTAATGCTTTAAGTTTGTTTATGAGGTTTATGAAGGTAATAATGCACCCTTTTCTTGGAAAATCCATTATTGTTTATTTAGATAATATATTTGTGTATAGTGAAAATGAGCTTGATCATCTTATTCATTCGAGGAGATTATTTGATAAATTAAGGGAAGCTAAAATCTATGAAAAAATGCGATCTTATGCTTTCTAGTTTTTTCTTCCTTTGTTAAATTATAATAAATGAAGGTGTACAAGTAAATCCCATGAAGGTGCAAGCTATTTAAGATTGGCTAATACCTAAATACATTCATGAGGTGATTATTTTTCATGGATTCACTAGATTTCATAGAAGGTTCATCAAAGACATCTTACCTATTGCCATTACTCAAATATCTATACTTTCTTGAAGGTACCACAAGTATGCAGTTTGTTTCAATAAAAAAGTAAATAGTAAGTGCACTACCTTTTTTGTTGAGATGTGATATGTGATTGATGCCAAATTGATGAAGAACAAAAATTTCAAGAACTTTTTGAGACTATCAAGAAACTTATAATAAAATTCAAATGCAACCACTTCTCAACTAAAACACCTTCTAACAATGTAAAATCAAATCCAAAGGATAGAGTCCATATTTATTAAGAATGATTTAGTTAAAAATATGTAAGAACAAAGAGAATTTCCTAGTGATTAAATGGAGTTTGGAGCAAGCCAGACTGGTCTTGCAAGGATAATACATTTGAGCTTACATGTGGATAATGAAGAAGAATCATAAGGAAGTGGAAGTCATCAAGCCTTCTATGATCATAAAAAAATATATCATAAATGATAAAATAAAGGTATAAAACTTAATCTTCCTAATTTTGATGGTAAAATTGATGATGAATTATTCCTTGAGTGGCTATATAAATTAGAGATTAGATTTGATTTCTATGAATTTCATGATGAATAAATATGTAAACAAAATACTTTTAAGATTAAGAAGTTTTTAATAATATGTTATGATAACTTAAGAGGACAAGAGAAGGGGATGGAAAGTCAAAATCAAGTATAGGGATAATCTTAAGAACCATTTATGAAACAACTTTTTATCTAAGGAGTATGATTATGGCAATTTATCAAAGATTATGTTAGAGTGTTTGACAAACTAACACTTATATGTGATATTCATAAAAAAAGGAATAAACATGTGCTAGATCAATAAGACAATTAGAGAGAAAGTTAAAACTTGTTTATATATTCTATTTTAATTAAATGATTATGATATCTTTGAGACTTGAAAAGAAAACAAAGTTTTTGAGATCTTAACTTGTATTTGTGTTTTTAATCTAGCATGGATTGATATATAGAGGTGTTTAGAGAAGTTTGGAGCCAAAGGAAGATCAAGTAGGAAAACTCTTGGGCCCTAATTTTGTTAACTAGGCCTGTGTTTTCTTGGAATAATTGATCCTATATTATTTTGGCAAAAGATGAGAGTTATCAAAAAACATGGGGGGCACATGTTTTTAAACCCAAATTGTGTTTTTCTCTTATTTTCTAGTGCTCTCTTATGTCAGTTATATACTTTTATAAATAGATCTCTATAAAAGCCTTGCTTGTAGTGATGCACTATCTAACTCCTTACAAATCCTCTCCTCTTTTATTCTCTTAGATTTTGAAAGAATTGTATACTTAGTGGTATTATCAGAATTATTTGATTCTCTTTATAATCACTTGTTTTGTATGTAGTAGAGATCATCATTATTTCTCCAATTTTAATGTGTTTTTATTATTATCTCAATTAGATCTTATATTTTACCAATTTATTATTGGATCATGTCCTTGGAATTCATGTTTGAAGAATTACTTTCCCTACAAAGACCACTAATCCTCATATCAAGATAACTACTTCTTCTATAATGTTCTACAAGAATTCATAATCTATAAAGCATAAACTAGGTACTTGTAGTGCTGCAAATGTTGATAAAAAATAATTATCCAACTCGAGAGGAGAGTGGTAAAGCCAAGCTTAATGAAGTCACTACAAAGTAATGTTTTTTCTCCTTAGTGCTATGGGCACTTTACTTGAGAATGTCCTAACGAATGAGTGTTATCTACACAAGATATTGAAGTATAGAGACGTGTTATAAAGGCCTTGAGTTTGAGTTAAGTAAATTAATTTCAAGTAAATCCAAGGATGAGGAAAATTTAAGGTATATAGTATATAGAGTTATTCAATTTCAAGCTAATGAGAAGCCCAACAAATGGGAGAAGATATTTATGATCGAAGGAAGAGTGTGGGATAAAGTTTGCTTAGTTATAATTTATAGTGGTTCATGCACAAACATGGAAAATGAGATTATGATGAAGGATTTGGTATTATGTAGAACATCATACCTAAACACTGTTATCATGAATAGATTAATAAAAACAATGGCGTCTAGGTGGAAAAACAAACCCCCAATCTCATTTCAAATTGATAACTACCATAATGATGTGATATGTGATAAATTTGTATATGTAAACATATGAATCTTATTAGGTAGACCATGGTAATATGACCAAGGAATTGTTCATAATGATATTATGAATGAATATCTCATTAAGAAAAATAAGAAAAATCAAAAAGTTAAACCTTCTACACGTGAAAAAACTAGCATAGCCAAGAATAAAAAAGAGTATGTTTATACATGAAATGGCTAAGACAGAGTGTATTAAAGAAGAAGTATTTTTCATGCTTTTAATATCTAGGAATGATTTCAAAGGTAGAGAATAGTAATAATCCTTATTTAAATGATGTTCTTAATGATGATAATTATGTATTTGCTATTGACTACAACCTAGATTTCCACCGCAAAGAGGTATAGAAAAAGTCATAGATTTATTGCTTTGTGTACTTTAATTAATCAATATGCATATAGATGTAATTCGAAAGAGGACAATGAATGGCATACACAAATACAATATCTTATAGGAAAAGGATATGTGAGAGAAAGTATGAGCTTATTTTGTGGACCGATATTACCTATTCTAAAATAATATGGTACATTACGCATGTGTATTGACTATGGAGATATACACAATATACCTATACAAATATCAATTTCCCATGCCTACATTAGATGACATGTTAGAGAAATTTTTGGAGCACAATAACTATTAAAAATCGATCTAAGGAGTGAATATCATCAAATGAGAATAAAGGAAGGGCATAAGTGGAAGACTGCTTTTAAAACAAAATATGGTCTTTATGAATGGAATATGATGCCTTTTGGTTTGTGTAATTAATCTTGTTTGTTTATGAGAATTAAGAATCAATTTAATGATCGAAACGAGTTAGGGTTTCTCGAAAGGATCGCAAGATTAATCGTTCTTGTGAGAGAGCAGATTCACAATAAGAATCAAGATCGATCAAAGTGAGAGAGCAGATTCAGAGAAGACGAGCGAGCGAGAGAATTCTCCGAGAGAGAAGAAGAAGTCGCGAGAAGAATCAAGACTCAGCTAAATATTATTCTGTCAAAAAGTATCCCCTATTACATGTACACCAGACTATATATATGTACATGACAGACCGTATACAACGTACAAATACACAATACAGACCAACGAATACAAGGCCAGATATACAATCTGAAAGAACGAATGGCCTTAATACTTTGGGCCACATAATTAGTCGACTAGCCCAAATAAACCCCAACATAAAAATGTCCCAAATACAATTAAGTTTAAGACTTAATTTCATCAGCTAAAATAACACTTTAGCTAATCATGGCTATTAAGGATTGATTAATCCACAATCCATCTAGTCTAAAATTAAGGACCGGGTGGCGGATTATACAACCGACCTAATTTCCATTAGCCAATTTCGACTGGCGAATGCATCATATGGGATTACAATTTATTAACAAAAATTACATAATCTGCACACTCCAGCAACTGCATCCAAAGTTCCACAGAGTCCATATGCTGCATTACACTCCTATTAATTCATCAAATAAGACAAAAAATTATAAGTAAATAATTCACAGCAATTTTCAAAATTAATTAAATATAAATTCTTAAGATTCACATCATTCCCCTCTTCTTGGAAAGGTTTCGCCTCTGAAACCTGAATAAGTCCCAGAAATGGACTAAGATCAGCCACATTAAAAGAATTACTCACATTCCCAAATTTAACAGGTAAATCAATTTTATAAGCATTATCATTAATTTTTTCTAATACAGTAAATGGTCCATCTCCTCTAGAGTCCAACTTTGACTTTCTAAAATTTAGAAACCTTTCTTTCCTAAGGTGAACCCAGACTAAATCTTTAGGTTTAAAAATCATTTTTCTCCTTCTTTTATTAGCATGTTCAGCCATCTGTTGCACCTTTTTGTTAATCTGTTGGCTTACAGTCTCATGTAATCTTTTTATATTATCAGCTCTAGATTCAGCATCAAAATTTTGCAATTCAGCATGAGGCAAAGGAATAAGATCTAATGGAGTTAATGGATTAAAACCATACACAATCTCAAATGGAGTTTTATTAGTTGTAGAATGTAAAGTCCTATTATAAGCAAATTCCACTTGAGGTAAAACATATTCCCATTGTTTAAGATTCTTTCCAAGGACAGCTCTTAACATGTTTCCCAAAGTTCTATTGACTACCTCAGTTTGTCCATCAGTTTGAGGGTGACAAGTTGTAGAAAACAATAACTTAGTCCCTAATTTTTCCTACAAAACCTTCCAAAAATGACTTAAAAACTTAACATCTCTGTCTGAAACTATAGTCTTAGGAATTCCATGTAATTTAACCACATTAGAAAAAAATAATTCAGCCACTGCTACAGCATCATTTGTTTTATTACAAGGTACAAAATGAGCCATCTTACTGAACCTATCTACTACAACCATTATTGAATCTTTAGCTCTATTAGTCCTAGGTAATCCTAAAACAAAATCCAAAGATACATCAACCCAAGGATGGTTAGAGACAGGTAAGGGAGTATATAAACCAAAATGTTTTGAAGTAGTTTTTGCCTGCCTACAAGTAATACAATTGACACAATGTTTTAAAACATCCTTTTCATGTGTGGCCAGTAAAAATGTTCAATTAAAACATCTAAAGTTTTCTGAGATCCTAGATGTGCCATTAACCCACCACTATGGGCTTCTTGAATTAATAAACCTCTATAAGAGCATGCAGGAATACATAACCTATTTTCCCTAAACAAGTATCCTTCATTAATGAAATACTTCCCTTGTGAGGAAACTTCACACCTTTTATAGATTTGTTTAAAATCAGTATCTTCTAAGTATAATAGTTTAATACTGGAAAATCCTAATAAAGTAGTATCAGCAGCATTTAATAAAGAATATCTCCTAGATAAAGCATCCGCAACTATATTATCACTACCTTTCTTATATTTAATTATGTAAGGAAAACTCTCAATGAATTCTATCCATCTACCTTGTCTCCTATTTAACTTTGATTGACTTTTTAAATACTTAATAGCTTCCTGATCAGTATTAATTACAAATTCTCTATGCCACAAATAATGTTGCCACACTTCCAAAGCCCTTACTAAAGCATACAACTCTTTTTCATAAGTAGAATAATTCAAAGTACTACCATTTAATTTCTCACTAAAATAAGCTATTGGTTTTCCCTCTTGAGAAATTACAGCCCCTATTCCTAACCCTGAAGCATCACAATCTAATTCAAACATCTTTTCAAAGTCAGGAAGACTCAACACAGGTGCTTGGGTTAATTTAGTCTTAAGTGTCTCAAAAGATTGCTGTTGTTCTAATCCCCAAGTAAACCCATTATCCTTTTTTGTTATGGAAGTCAAGGGAGCAGCTATAGTACTAAATTTTCTCACAAATCTCCTGTAAAAAGAACACAATCCATGAAAAACTTCTTACTTCAGTTACACTCTTTGGTACAGGCCATTCCTGAATAGCTCTAACCTTTTCTTCATCTATAGATACACCCTCTTTTCCTACCACAAATCCTAAGAAAACCACACTTTCTAAACAAAATCTAGACTTAACTAAATTAGCATAAAGCTGTTCTGTTTTAAACACATTCAAAATAATCCTTAAGTGTTTCAGGTGTTCCTCTAAAGATTTACTATATATAAGTATATCATCAAAATAAACAACCACAAATTTTCCAATAAATTCCTTCAACACATAGGTCATAAGTCTCATAAAAGTACTAGGGGCATTTGACAACCCAAAAGGCATTACTAACCATTCATATAATCCAAAATTAGTCTTAAAAGCTGTCTTCCACTCATCTCCTAGTTTCATTCCAATTTGATGATACCCACTTTTTAAATCTATTTTAGAAAATATAACACCACCATGCAATTGATCCAACATTTCATCAAGCCTAGGAATTGGGTATCTATACTTGATAGTTATTTTATTTACTGCCCTGCTATCCACACATATCCTCCAACTACCATCCTTTTTAGGTACTAATAACACTGGTACTGCACAAGGACTCATAGACTCCTTAATATATCCTTTACTTAACAGTTCAGAAACTTGTCTTTTTAATTCCTTAACCTCTTCAGGATTGGCTCTATAAGCAGGTCTGTTTGGTATAACAGCTCCTGGAATAAAATCTATTTGATGTTCTATTCCCCTTAATGGAGGTAATCCACTAGGAACGTCCTCAGAAAACAACTCACTATATTCTTCCAATAACTGTTTCACTATACTAGGTACTTCTTCAATTAATCCTCTCTGACACTCATAATAGTCCTTAAAAATCATCAAGTACACATTAGCATTTCTTTTCATTGCCTTTCCTACATCCTTACCTTTAGCATAAAATCTAGAAATTCCTTTCATGTCCTTTGAACTAAGATTATTCTCCAAATTAGGCTTAGATAACTCCTTATAATCAGATTTAATTTTTGTTTGATCCTCAAATATTTCTTTTGGAGTCATAGGTGCTAAGACAATCTTCTTATCATCCTTCTGTACTGTATACCTATTTTTATAGCCATCATGTATTACCCTCCTATCATATTGCCAAGGCCTACCTAACAACAGGTGAGCAGCATGCATAGGAACTATGTCACATAAAACAGAATCTTCATATTTTCCTAATTTTAAATTCACAAAAACTTTTTGACTAACTTTAACATCTCCCAATTCATTAATCCTAACTTAGACACCAACAGGGTACTAGCAGCATTAATACAACTACCACTATCTATGGCCATGTTAAAGCACTTATCATCATCAATTAAACATCGAGTATGGAATATATTTTCTCTCTGTATAGCATTAGAATCAAGTAATTTATTACTATTTAAAGCCCTTCGAACCACAAAAAGATCCCTACTCACTGGTAATTCTACTTCCTCTTCTAGGTCACTATCATCCTCTCCAACTATATTGACCTCTTCCTCTTCTTCTTCAGATTCAGATTCTATATCTCCAGACTCTCTAATTAAAATGTTTCTCTTGTTTGGACATTCAAAAGCTATATGTCCTAAGCCTCCACACCTAAAACATTTAATATCCCTAGTCCTATTTGATCCATTTACAGGATTTGTCATCACATTCTTACCCTTTTCAAACTTCTGTCCTACCTTAGCTTCATTGTTTCTACCCTTAAATTCAACCTTACTATTATTCTTCCAGTTTCCAGAAGTATTTCCCCCCAAAATTTCTCCTTACAATAGTCTAAAACCCAATCCCAGGGGGTTTATATTGCCTAGACTTCCTTAATTGAATCTCTATCTTAGTAGCTATATTCACCATTTCATTCAAGGTTCCACAAGGATACAGTTCTACTTTATCAGCTATCTCTGAATTTAATCCACTCAGAAACCTAGCCATGGTAGC
This sequence comes from Tamarix chinensis, assembly GCA_030549775.1. NCBI lineage: Eukaryota > Viridiplantae > Streptophyta > Magnoliopsida > Caryophyllales > Tamaricaceae > Tamarix > Tamarix chinensis. Next base: position 85,065,269 of record CM060176.1, on the reverse strand, counting down.
ATCATCATCCTCAATAACTCATGTCTTAATAATCAAAACTTCTAATTCTTTATAATAGTCATCCACTGTCCTCACTCCTTGACTAATAGTTTGCAACCTCTTATGCAACTCCCTATAATAGTAACTTGGCACAAATCTCTTTCTCATTAAGGTTTTCAATTCTGCCCAAGTCTGTATAGGTGGTTCCCCACACCTTCGTCTAGTTAACACCAAATTGTGATACCAAGAGGATGCATACTCAGTAAATTCTACTACAGCCACCTTAATTTTCTTTTCTTCAAAGTAATTATGACACTCAAATACAAGTTCTATTTTCCTTTCCCATTCAAAATAATAATCAGGGTCATTCCTGCCATTAAACCCTGGTATACGAAGCTTAAGATTATTCAAATTCCTATCAATAAACTCTAATTCCCTATCTTGCCTATTGTTTTGTCTAGGCATCCTATCACTATTGTGAGATACTTGGTCTTCCAACTCCTCTAGATTAGCCACGGGTGGAATTCTAATCCTAGGATCCATTGGAGCCCTTCCTAAAACTCATGCTTGATTAGTTTCAACTCTGTTATGTTGCAACTCATTGATTCTCACTTCCTGTTCCCCTAATCTTTGTTCTAGGTTAGCAGATAAAATAACAAATTGTGCAGTCATTTGTTCTTGAAAAGTTCTAAGGGTTTCTAAAAGATCATTACTAGACACATATTGATTCACTGACTGACCATTGTTAGACATAATGAAATTTTTAGATTTAAACAACTAACATAGCAGCCATTTAATTAACAGAAACAACTTATTCAAGAATTTCAGACAACAGAACACACAGTATAGTCCCAAGAAGTATCACAGTATCAAAGATTAACAGTAATAGCAGTAGTAAAGCTTACTCAGATTTATTCAATGTCTATAATAATTTGACAATAATGATTAAGTAAGAGAGAATGATATTACTGCGTCTGCTTAAGTAATTAATTCACTTATTTAGGGTACCCCTCTTCTTGGAGGTCTATCCCTTTTCTTGAAACCAAATGGTTCGCCGGTTACGTTATTAACCTGTATACTTATTAACAAACAAGTAATTTGCGAAGAAATTGGAAATTAAGTATAGCAGATAGTAGTATTAAACAAGAAAATTTACGAATCAAAGGTTACCAACAACAATCTGTCGCACTGTCAGTCAAGATTCAAGTTCTTGACCAAACCCTAGATCGATTAGGGTTTCTCTTCAGGCTTTCAAGACAGCGGACCAAAACACTTTAATCACCGGTTTTTAGAACAACGAAAATTGAAACAGTCTTCGTCGCTGAAAACCCTAAAATTTCACACCTCAAGATAGGGTTAGCGAAATACAGAAATCGACTCAAAAATGGAGGAAAAACTTAATCAGAAACAAAGAAACTACGAGCACTCTAATAATCGAGGCTCTGATACCAAATGATGGAAACCTGTTAGGGTTTATCGAAAGGATCGCAAGATTAATCGAGCGCAACGTTCGATTCGCCGGTTCAGCCTAAGGAACAATTCCAAAGGAAGACCAAAAGATTCAGAGGCACAGTTTGTACAACGGCAACTGAAAATTGAAGGTGAATGATCAAGATCGATCAAAGTGAGAGAGCAGATTCAGAGAAGACGAGCGAGCGAGAGAATTCGTCGAGAGAGAAGAAGAAGTCGCGAGAAGAATCAAGACTCAGCCAAATATTATTCTGTCAAAAAGTATCCCCTATTACATGTACACCAGGCTATATATATGTACATGACAGACCGTATACGACGTACAAATACACAATACAAACCAACGAATACAAGGCCAGATATACAATCTGAAAGAACGAATGGCCTTAATACTTTGGGCCACATAATTAGTCGACCAGCCCAAATAAACCCCAACATAAAAATGTCCCAAATACAATTAAGTTTAAGACTTAATTCCCATCAGCTAAAATAACACTTTAGCTAATCATGGCTATTAAGGATTGATTAATCCACAATCCATCTAGTCCAAAATTAAGGACCGGGTGGCGGATTATACAAACGACCTAATTTCCATTAGCTAATTTCGACCGGCGACTGCATCATATGGGATTACAATTTATTAACAAAAATTACATAATCTGCACACTTTCAAAAGATATTTTTGCACATGTTAGGTAAAAAGTATTATTTTAGTATGCATCATTATCCTCAATTTGAAGGTAAAACAAAAGTGACTAATAGAAATTTAGAAACTTTACTACAAGGGTTGGTGATTAAGCAGACAAAAGATTCGGATATAAAGTTAGCACATACTTGGTTCATGTGTAGTAATATTTTTTATAGTGCGACACATTCAAGGCTATTTGAAGTTATCTATGGAATTATTTCTTACTTATCTATTGATAAGTTATCATTAAAGAAAGGAGACATTCAGAACCAAGATGCTAAAGAAATAGTTGAATTCTTTAAGAAACTTCATGAGCAAATTAATAACAACATTGATAAATCAAATGCTAAATAAAAAGATCAAGGTAAAGTGTTTTATCCTAAAAAATTGGCATAGTTATAATTAAGAAAGGAGTGATTCAAAACTTAAGGAAGAATAAACTAATGTCAAGAGCAGATGGATAATTCTTATGAATTGGAATTAGTTGAATCTTATTGTGGAATTTCTAGAACGTTTAATGTTGGTTATTTATTTGCTTGCTATAGAGATGATAACGTGAGGAAAGATTCTCTTTTACAAGAGAAGAATCATGCAGGAGCATCTAACTCTTCTTATAATGAATGTCAATATTTGACATACGTGGAGATGGTACTTATCATTCTTTACGCCCATTCCAAAAACCCAAATTCTACTAATGGGTTCTTATGTAATTATTATAGGTATTTTACATGTTTTCAAGAAGGAGAATTTATCATAATTACCTTGAGTACAAGACATAGGGAAATAATTCACTGGATGAGAAAGCCAAGTACTTGATTTAACAAGGAATTAGAAAATTCCAATATTTTGTTGAGAGAAAAATCAAAACACAATAATAATTAGTGAAAGATTGATTATATTTACAGCATACAACTCTCATGTTTATAAGGAGAATAAAAAAAATCTCACAATATCACTCATTTCACATTTCTTTGGAAAACAAAGACTGTATAAGAGGAGAGGGTTTGGATAGGCTTGATGGCATATTACATTGCTAGGGTTTTATACATATCTATTTAGAAACATATATAACAAGCACAAGCAAATGGTAGATAATAGGAAAAAACATGGTCCATATTAATAAACAAAGGGGCCCCATGTTTTCCCAAAAATTTCAACTTTTTCCAAAATAATATCGAATAAAGTATACCAAGAGTACATAGCTTGTGCTCAGTAACATGAACCCTCACCCTTTTTTTTATCCCTTGATCTTAAACTTATGTATATAAAAAAAATCCATGCAAGATTACACACACAAATAAAATTCATGATCTCTAATCTCCACCTTAACATAATATTTGTGACAAGAAGCAACAAAATCATAAAATGTCATCATAAACTTAGAGTTCCAAAGAATCCCTCATTATGAGTGAACACGAGTAAGCAATGTAGGGATCTATTAGAAAACACACTAGATCAACATTAGAAGCAAATATCCTAGCATCACAAGTAAAAAATCTAAGCCAAACAACATTATTATCTCCAATCATAGTAAAACACACAACCTTCAAAAGTCTATGGCATGAAAATAGTAAACCAGTGCACCACTGATCATCAAAACCCCAACTAAGCTAAGAGTAATCTATAAACATAATAGTTAATAGCATATTTTAAATACAAGTTGATATTGTACGCATCTTATACCTCATAATACATACAAAACCTAACAAAGGTTTTCTCTAAGAGACTCACAACATACTTCCCCATAACATGAGCAATACAAAATTTGATACTAATCATATCGTACATCAAGCAACTCATGACTACACTTTATTAAATAGTGACTAAGTAATCTAGGAAAAAAGTTTAACTTTTTAAAACATCATAAATCACAATTATTTTCAACTTAGAAATATCTTTTACTCTAACAATCATAAAATAAGCACATAACAAAACAATAACAAATGAAGTATTACATAACAATATGTGAGTTCACGAAAGAAACCACATCTCTTCACCAACACAAGTAGAATACCATAATGCTAAATCACCAAGTAAAATAACCTATGAGTCTAATATTAGCTTGACCACATCAATATTTCTACTCTTAGTTTACAAGGCATAACAAACTCTACATAATGCATTACCCACTTGCTCTACATATGGCCAAGATTCCTCCTCATTATAAGAATTTGTAACATTTTAACAAACAAAAACCTCCACCTCATGTGAACATCCATCAGACTATTGTGTTACGCTATCTTGTTGAGAAGGACTTAAGACTCATAGAAGGTAATAGATCTAGAAGTAATTAGGTTGCCAAAAAGGAGCCGTCAATCCTGCTAATGACATACCCATAGCTTAATCACATTAGCCCAATAGCTATTCAATCTAAGTTATGAACTCTTAATTTTACCCCAACTACACCCGCAATAGTTGTACCATGAAGCTCATATAATTTCCCAACCCACTTGCTAATAATTACCACAATAATTCCTTTAGCAAACTTAAGTATGCCATTCTAAATTATACACCAATAACTATTACCATGAAAGGAATACAGTAAAATTAAGCTCTTGGTCATCTTAGTCCTAATCCCAACTATCTCTACACAAAGCACCATTTTACAGCACAACAATTTAACCTCAAATTGTGTCATATGTGTATAACCTGCATTTATTAGGAAAATAACTTTAGGAGCACTAAGAGTCAAGATTACAGTAATTGGTAAATCTAGTTTATCCATCCATGATAGTTAGTATATCACCATCACAATCTCCCTTAGCTATGATAGTCCTAATGGTATCTTAAGGTTTCCCTTTAGGGCAGTATTTTTTAGTATGGCATTTCTTCTAAGAACCATGGTAGACCTTAATCATGAACCTATCCATCCTATATTAAGGCTCCTTATTATCACCATACCCCATTGTTACAAACCTCTCACCACATGAGTTAGCTGGACATCCTTTAGTTAATTAATTCTCAATCAAATCATGTTGTAGTAAGGCATCCTTGAGATTTATGATAACCAATTCATCCTCCCATATAATACAATCTCATAAAAAATATTTATAAGCAATAAGAACAGAACACAATGACATAATAACCATATCCCCATCATCTAGTTTAACATCTTTATTCTTCAAATCCATAACTATAGTGTCAAATTTATCAACATAAGATTTCAAGGACTAACCCTCACCTAATTTTAAATGATGATGTTGGTTATTAAATAGTATATAATTTATCACATATCTTGTCATATACAAGGATTCCAACTTCAACAACAAGGTAATAACAATTTTCCCTTTTGCTATTTCTTATTTGACCTCATTTGACAAACATAATTTTAACATTGACACAATCTCTAATTTAATATCCCTAAACTCCACATCAGACATTATTTGTAGCTTCTTCATTTTCCTAGTGAATGCCATCTCCAATCTATTATGAAAATAATTGGCTTCATCTTCAATATTCATAACTAAAAATTTACATAATGATAAAATCTCTTAATCTCAAATCTTATAAATTCCATCTTGATATAGATCAATTGCACACTCAAAGCACTGGTATAAATTGTGGGAAAATTCACTAGGTTTGAATGTCCAAAACCTAATCTAATGATTAATTGGGAAATTCTAAGGTATAATTGAAAGAATGATCAAAACATAAGAAAATCAGGGGGAGCAACAATGATATTTACTGTATACAATAATACTATACTAGTGCTCTCAAGGAGTATAAACTAATCTTCAAAAAATACTCAGTAAAAAATTATCACAAAAGCTTAAGAGAATAAGACATGATAGGGATTGGTTAGGCCCAATAGCACATGCCACACCACTAGTGTTTTATACACATATTTATAGAACTACATAATCAACACAAGTGAATGATGCAAATAGGAAAAAACATGGTTTGTAGTACTAAACATGGGGCTCTTAATTTTTTCTAAAACTCTTGACTTTTGTAAAAATAATGTAAGACTAAGTAGACTAAGAAAACATATGTCATGTTCACTAACAAGCCACCTATGTTTTCTCCCTTGATCTCCTTTCAGTGCTAAACATTTCCAAACACATATACTCAACAATACATTCTAGATATAAGACACAAACACTTGTCATGGTCTCACATAAGATAAAAAAATGTAAGGATGTACATAAGTGACTTAAAAGATAAATATTGGTTGCATGATTCATAATTTGTATGGATAGGTTTTTATTACATTTGATTTTCTATATACACTTTATAATTTTTTATCCTATAATTATTAAAGGTATTGCATATTTTTTATACATATATTATAGAGGTTAATAGGGATATTTTCTATTATTTAAAAATTTACTAACAAGTAAATTCCTAGCTAATGTTGGACATGTTATTGTTATTAATATTCCACCTTTAATATGAGTTTTTTATGTTAGATAAAAACAAGTTGGAAACATCTAGTTTAGTTTGATAATAACTGTTATATTTGTTGGATAAGTTCATTGTTAGTTTTTAAGGATGGTAACACATTAACACCTTAAATATTTGCTGTATGGCCCATTATTCATACAACTAGTTAGAGGAAAAATACTTAGAAATTTTCTATTCTTTTCTTCACAAAGTTAGATAGACATCATATTTGAATATATTCTAATTAGAAAACTTTGTGATTTATCCTTAGAAATAAGATTAAATCTTTAAAGATAAATTTTGATATAAATGTTTGAGAACTATCATTCATTCGGACCAAAACCCCTTCAAGATAACAACCAAGAAGGAAGAAATATCTTACATTATGTTTTTGCAATTTCAACATCGACATCTATAAAATAAATTTAAGAGAACACAACAATATGAAGTGTGGGATTAATGATTTGAATAAAAAATTCATTGTATGCAATTTTATTTATGAACAAAGGGTTGGTGTTGTCGAGTTTTATGTATGTAGGGGATCTTGAGTTTGATTGGTGCTTGTTTCTATCCTAAGAAAATACAATGATCAAATTATGGTGAGTTCCAATCTTAATGGTAGTTTTGATGTTCCTATATGTTTATAACATAAGTTTTGTGGTTCTAGTGTAGTCGGCATTAAATATAGAAGCGAATAAGGAGGTAAAGGTTCACAATTTCTATTTGGGTCTTTGCCTCTAATTTTAAGAGATTTTAAAATGTCCCTTACCTTTTAGATGAAATTGATGTATGAGAAATCTCCAAAGGTTATTGAAGTTATACAAACTCAATATGCCCAAACTAGGGGTAAAGGATGATTAGATTATAGGAAACATCTTAGGGGTGGAAAAATAAAGGTAGCCATATAATGATTTGGAGGATAATTTATTCATCATTACCTATAAAGGTATTTCATTTCTAATTATTATAGTTTAGATCAAGTGATAATAAACTATTAGTTAGTGAAAGAAAGTTAAGTGCCAAAATTATTTTGAGGGAGGTCTTATCCATTTTGAATGCTTTATAATTAAAAATTATATAGCCTCAAAGTGTTAGGTTGAGTCAAGGAATTCCTTGTAAAATCGTAGTAAATCTAAATAACACCCACCTAAACATCTTTTGTTGCTAATCTTGTATACTAGTAAAGGGCTCAAAATGTTCATATGCAACATTATGCATAGGTATATTGTAGTATTAGAGGATACCCCACTAGCACTAGCCTAAATGCCATAATTCAATTTGTTCTCGACAAACCATTCCATTGGTTTGCCCATACCCATCAGCCTGTTATCCTATAATTTTAGATCCGTTTTTTATTTTGATTCAAATTTCTCCCTAATGCTTATGAAAAATTCATATTATAGTCTAATTATGCTATTTTTTAGTGTTGTGGAGTTATTTTCACATTATATAGAGCCTTATATGATTTTAATTAGCCAACTTTTTTCCAAAAGGATATTTGAGGTAACTTTCACCTTTTCTTTTCTCTCTATCCTATCCCTCTCTCTTTTGGCAGTTGGGGTTTTGAGATTGACTTTTTGCACCATATCCTAACTTATCAACCCACTACCATGCTAATTCAAGATTGTACTCAAACTCCCACCACCCCATCAACTTAGCACTCACTTCTTTGTTGCCTATAGTCAACCATACTAGTCTCATCTCCCTCTCTCCTACAAATGTCGAGCCATTATTGCCTTTGTACCTTTAATTTCTTATCCATTTTCATTCATCACTTATTTTTTTTCCTCTATTCTCCTTTCTCTTTGTGGAAAATTTCCTCAAGTGTTGAATACCCCTTCATTTTCACTCTTCTCATCTCTATTCAGAAAAAGAGAGACTTTCTCTTATTTTCTCCTTTCCTTGTGTGAGCATTGTGATACTTTTCTATCTCTTATATTGGATAAGCAAGGAATAGTTAAGGTTGAGAAAGTTTAAAGATTTTATCCATTTCCATGGTACCCTATTTTTAAAGGGAATAAAGGCTTATTTTGTGTGTTTCTTCTTATTTAGATTTTTATTGATTTTAAAGATGTTTTGAAAGTTGATTTTTCATGATTTTAACTTTTATTCTCCTAGGATTTAGGTTTCTACTAGATAGCCATCAATTAGAAGATTTTATTTTAGAAGAATTGCTTCAAGGTAAGTCATTCTTTTCTTTAACATAAATGTGATTTTATGGTGTAATTGGATTCCATGTGTTTGGTGTATGTGTGATCATGATCAAATTATGTTCCATGGTTTGAGCATATTGTATAATTCTTCCTAAGATAGAATTTTCAGAATTCTCTAATTTTAAGCATAAAGTGTGTTAGTTGAGCATAATTTATTTTAGTATGTACTTTACTATATATCCATTTGATTCTATGTATAGTGCAATACCCTAATTTTTAGAGTCCTTAATATGTGCTAATCTTAATGTTTAATGGTGTTATAAGTGCATTTGATCATGTTTTAGGAGTATGTTCAAGATTGATATGTTTCGTGGATGTGCTTGATTAGATTAGGAAAAATATTTGGTTTTTTTTTTGAGAAACTAATCTAGTATTTTGTTCATTAAAATTTGATTTTTGGAACCCGTTGAACTGATTGACTTGTTTGGCATACCACTAGACTTGTTTTTTTAACCTAGTTATTCTTCAAACTTGAATTTTTTCCTATGAGTATTTCTCAAAAAAAACTCCAATATCATGATAACAATTTAAATAGATTATTTTCAATTCTTATAAAACTTCTAAACCTAACTAGCCTATTTTCCTTATTTTCAATGAATTCACAAGGGAGGAATTTATAAGGAGTCACTCTCATGCCCATAGCTCATTTCTCATCTTTTCTCTATTTTCTCTCTCTTCTACAAGATTTATGAACAAATTATCTACCTCTATAACGTTAAAGATTTACTAAATTTTAACTCTCATCCATTTCTATCATCATTCCCTTCTTTTGTTTGTAAATCCTCGGGCACATTGCCTATAACACTATAGTTTCACCAAGCTAGATTGAGAAAGAAATGCTAGGTTTGGAACCTTGAAAACTTACACCTTTAATATTTTATTCAAACTAAGGTTTGGGGTCTCAATTTATACACTCCCCCACCCAAATATTTTAGCACAACCCTCAATGGTTTTGACCTAACTTCTTCTTTGTTCTCTATTCTCCCCTAACCTATGAATTGCCATATTTTCATCCACACTTGCTTTACCATTCTCCCTTCCCTATGGTTATGTTTTGATTGTCTCTACCTCTTTTAATCCTCTTCTTAGCTTCTTCTTAATTTGACTTTATATGAGAAAAATTTTTCTTAGGGAAAATAGTGAGGGTTGAATTTCATCCCTAGGACTATCGTTTTTCCCATTTGAAAGTGTAGGAAAAGGATTTGAGATTTCAAATACTTTCCCTCTTTTTGTATGTTTCCCAACTTTTAAGGTAAATCATTATCTTCCCCTTATTATTACCCAAATGGTATTGATAAGTGTCATATATGTGTTATTAGTTTATGGTATTTTAAATAGTAAAGATGAAAATATGCTTGCAATAGTTATTATGTAATGAACAAATGGGTTAGTATAAGGCTTAGTTTGGAGGTTCATATGCTTGGATCTCATGTCCATAATTCTAGATTCAAAACCACTTGATGTTTTGGGTGATTAAAGTGACAATGTTATGCATGGTATATTGATTGGATTTTTTTATATAATGACTTATTAAGAAGAGATTGTGATGCATGGTTTCCTAAAATAAGTTCATAATATGATAGTATATCTTTCTATAAATCCTAGAATGATTTTGGTATTTTGCATGTTAATTAGTGAATATTACCTATAGAGTACCTTGAATAACCTCATTTTATTGTTTGGATCTAACTAAATGATGTTAAGGGATCAAAATTTTTTTAATTGTTTTTTGTGGGCTCCATTTACCCTATACCAATATACTAGTCTCCAAGATCGATTGAATGGTCTAGTAGATCGATCGACTAGTTAGTATGTTAATTTAGTGGTTTTAGTCTCAAATTAAACCAATCAATGGGTTCAACCAAATTGATCGACTGGTCTGTAGAATATTTAACTAGTTTTTTCAACGAAAATATTGAATGGTTTGCAAATCTAGAAGCCTTAGCCTTAGGTTGGTTGTCCAATCAACTTGTTATCAGAATATGGACTAGTGAGGTTGATTGAAAAAATAGTTAACCACCACCTAAAGGCTGTCAAATCCCTAACCAATCGACTGGTCCATTAAACTAGTTGACTAGTTAGTGAGACCCTTTGTTTGGTTTTGAAACCATTCAACTAGCCATGGCCACTTTTTTCTTTTCTCGCATGTTTTGCTTCCTGAATGTGATGCTTGAATTTCTTATGATTAGATAATGACATAGTAGGAAGATAACTATGAAATTTTCTAATTAATATAAGCAATAAAAAGAAATCATTCAATGCGTTACCTTTGCACATCCTTTGACCTTCTTCTTGAACATAACATGAATCGATGATAAAATAGCTAAAAATTGACTCTTCATTTTGTTAGTATAGAAGTAATGGATCAAAGTGATGGATAATAGACGACTAGTGACTTGTATAATGAAATTATAATGTGAACACTATAAGTAAAATAACATAGCAAAGATAAAAGAAGATAACATAAATGTATAGGATGACCTTTATTTGACCTTAGCTACAATTAGTGATTTTCACTAAGCTAATGAAATAAAAAAAAATAGTGGTAAGCTGGTTTGGAATCTACTTGACCCTTTATTGAACTTTCAACTTTTTCCATAGGAATTTAATTGGAACATCTTATAATAATAGAGTAAGTCTTTGATTAGTAGCGAACTTTGACCTTAACCTTAGTATGAGCTAGAGTTGAACTAGGAATAAGAAAATAAATGGAAATACAATGGTCTACTTGGATTAGTATGGGTGTTATTATAATTGAATAATCTCACTATTTGGCATAATGGCTTGTGTAATGCAATAATCTCTTCTAGAGACCTTTAATAGGAACACTATTTGATGTGAGAACCTTATATAGGTTTGTTGAATGAAAAAGGCTAGTATGCTTGGTATTGTATTATTATGGACCTTTATGTGAAATGATATTTCCATGCTATCACTTAAAATGGAATGAGCATTGTTAAAAATCTAGATTATTCGATCCTCGATTAGCTACCAGGGATTTAGGCTGTCTTCAGGTGCTTTTACCATTGGATGGGATCCTAGTTGATCTTGAGATGCTTTTAGATCTTGGTCACTTTCCACTCTAGACATTGATGATATACTAAGGGGGTATCAATACTAATGGGTCTGGTCACCACGTGATGGTTATGGGCTTTTTATTCGTGTGACTTTAGTAGAACCTAGACATATATCCATTAGGTTTTCTCGGCATAAGCCAGAAAGTTTCTCCATATTACTTGGGATGAAACTCGAACATATACCCATCTAGTTTCCTTAGTATTAACTAGGAATGTTTTCCATATTACTTTGGTGGAATCTAAACTTATGTCCACTGGGTTTCCTTGGCATGAGCTAGGAATTTATGTCCACATATTTATAACTTCTATGGGATTAAGAGACCATGGGGAATAAGCCAACCTATTGCTCAAGAACTTGGGGTAAAATATTTGTGTACTCACTTATTGCTTAAGGATTTAGTAAAGAAACTCTATTTTATCTAAAGTTATCAACCCTAATGAGATTTAAGAAATAAATAATCAACTAACTCCTGTTACATGGTTATTGTTATTTAATATGACATCCACTTTTCTTGATGAATATTTAAGAGATCACGTGTCATTTAAGATATAAATATGTGGTATACTTTAAGCTTAGCTATTTGGAATTTGATGTTCATCATATATTACTCTTGAATATCTATTATGGTACATGGCTATATGCTGAAATGGTTCCATGAATTATCGCATGCTCTATTGTTATTATTATTATTATTATTATTATTATTATTATTATTATTATTATTATTATTATTATTATTATTATTATTATTATTATTATTGTGTTGTTGTTGTTGTTGTTTTGATTCATCAATGGTTAAGAGTTGTACATAAAATCCTATTTTCCCATCACCATGAAAATTATACTCTACCTACTGTTGAATGGGTAATCTAAGTACTTTATGATCCATGAGTAGATAATATGCATGTTAAAAAGTTTATATACCTTGGTATGCTAACATGATCATAACTAAGCTTGATTAATTGAATCCACTCATATATTATATCACCTATGTGACTATACATGAATGACATGATAGGAAAGTCACATGCATGCTTTAGTAAGTTGTAGCACAAGTATGATGTGTTGGTCTTGTTTATACCAGGATCTACATGATGGTCGTAGATTAGTTTACTTAGTATATATGCATACTAATAGGGGCTGTTGTTGTTGCAATCCCCTACTGATCCCATGAGTAGGAGATTTGTTGTAGGTTTCTTGAGGATGAAAATTCAGTGGTCTATCCTCCTCTTAGAAATCTTAGGTCATTTAGTGTAAGCTATTCTTGGTGACTTTTTCTATGGTCCTTGAGTGCTAATTGCATATTCTTATTGAAATCGACTTGCTTAAGTTAAGCAATTGATCTTCTTTATATGTATCTTGTATGAATTTAGGCTTATGTTGCCTATGATTATAAATAATGATTTTCCTTCTCTTGTGATTTTGATTTTGTTGGATAATTAGCCTTATGTCTAGTATGAGTTAGGCGGTGAGACACCCATCTTATGTTAGATACAATGGTAGCATCCCGTTTTTCATAAGTTAGATTTGTATTTTTGCTTCAGTAATGTTTTTTAAAAATAAATTTTTTTGATGGTGAAAAATGGGGATGCTAAAAATTGGTATCAACGTGTTTTTCAAAAAACACTTGCTTTTATTATAATCTAGCTAATACCACAAGTTGGTATTAGATCTTTTCTTACAGACTTCCCTCTTTTAAGAAGTTTTAGGTTGATAATACATATTGGTATTAGAGCTTTCAAAAAGCCTTCTTTCAATTTTAAATTTTTATCTACCCCATTGGTTAGCATTAAATATATTAAAATATCCTTCTTGGAACATAAATTGTTTGAGGTAGTACCCAGGGTTATTTCACTAGTTTTCATAAAATAAGCTTAATCTTAAAGATCTTAAATGGAACCAAAAAGAATTATGCTAGAACATCAATTTAAAAGTCCCTGTAATTTAAATATCCTGGTTGACACCCTAGATTTGGGATTGGTGATTATTATTTTGAGATTAATTTTTTTTTAAATTGAAAATCTTTCTGATGACTCCTTTTAAAATCTCAATGTTTCTACATTTTTAAGATAATTAAGGACTTCAAAACGTGGGATAGCTAGTGAGTGAGTTTGGGATGACAATAGTCATTATTTGTTTATAAGATGGAATGATTATGAGGCACTATGCCTTATTAACTTTGCTTTTATATTGATTAGCCCATCCTTAAGAGATGAATGGCGGAATACATTGATCATATCAAACATGTAGAGCAATGCATGGCAACCGTTAGGCCTACATGGAAAGGTAGCTATAATAAAGGGAAACACGACCACCACTGACTGATATCACAGTACCTACACTTGAAGGATGGCCAAGAAGAGTGTTACACCATCACATTCAAGCACTAGAACAATAGGAGGATCATCACATTCCATGGGAACACACCTTGGAGTATACATTTGCCACATATAGATGCCTATGGAGCAAAATGGTGGATGTTGTGACTTCCTACCAGAGAAGCAAGGCAAACTACTGGTAACAAAGGCTATGAATGAGTGACAACACACCTAAGTCATGGGAGGAATTTGTGGTAGCTCTAAGACTTTGCTTTTACCATACATAATTACACATTGCGAGATATGAATAATTCTTTGCACTTTTCCCCAATAGCATGCTGTAGAGGAGTACTCCAATGAGTTTCATGACTTTTTTTGTTTTGCACTAGAGTTGGAGTCAAGTGAGGAACTGAAGATGAATCATTTTTTTTTCTGGTGTCAAGATTAGGTTACAAGAGATACTAATAGTACTCATTATTTTTCTATTCCATGTACAAGAAAGTGCTCAAGGGAGAACATGAGCTCTAACTTTGAAGCACGATGGCTGGACATAAGTAACACAGGGAGGATAATAGGCATTCTCGGGACGACAAAAGGGTTTATTCCTATGGCAACCAGTAGAAAGGATCAATGATCTGACATGACTGGAAATACCTAAGAAGTCACTTCTTCTACAAGTAATGTATGAACAACCACCTAAGAGAAGATTGTTTGGGAGACCAGGTTTAGTGTTATGGTTGTGGTATTTGGAGGTATAGGCCATTTGAGTGTTGCCACACCAATAATGGCATCTAGGAAAGTGGGAATGAGTTAAATCCCTTAGATCCAAACAATTTGAATTGTATTTTTCCACTCAATTTTTATCCTTGCATGTTTTGTTAACCCTATTGGGGGTAACCTTGCTTACGATTTAGAAGGAATGTTTCTTTTAAGGGGGTAGTAACCCTATCCTTTGGTTTTTATTCATGGTCTCTCTTTAATTCTCTAAATTCTCAATTGATCTCTTCTTTATTGTTATTGGTATGGAGCATCCTCGATGGATTACACTTGACATCACTAACTTTTTATGGCTAAGTCAATGTCCATTCCCTTATTATCCATCGCACTCCAAGATCATTTGAAACTTGTCCCTTATACCTCATTGGTGCTTATTCACTAACAAAACCTCTTGTTGGCACGATTACATCACATTATGAATCATGTCATCATTTGCTTGAAATAGAATATTTAGTCCTTTAATGGCCAATCATCAACTCTTTAAGTCATTGCACCCTTGTCCCTTATATTTCCTTAGCAATGTTGGCTAGATATAACACACCATTTTGAACTATTCTACTCCTTCTAAAACTTCCTTTCGTGACAAGTTCCGTAGGGAATGATTTATGCTTCCTTACATTAGTAGTTATCGTATTTATGAAAGCATTGTTCCTTATTGAACAAGGGAAAATCTCCATGCATACTTATATCCCTTGTTTTGGCCACCATGGATCCTTAACACTCATAACCCTTATTTTTAATATAAGCTCTTAACCTTAGTAGGTTCTGCCAACTCCTACCTCCTCGTCACCATACTAGTTGTCATCTTCATTGTATAATGCAAGCTTGGTGTGCTTGCAATCTTTCACCAGATGGTAACCTTGTTGCTATTTAAAGACCTTGATGAATGCATTGAATACTATTGGCTTGGAGTCTAAGGCCTTTCTAGCACTATAGGGATAAAGCCTTTTTAAGGGAATTCGAAACCTCTTGATGTTTTAGGTTGTTAAAGTGACAATGATATGAGTGATATGTGTAGTGAATTTGTTTAATAATGGCCTAGTGAGAATAGAATGTGGTGCATGATTTCACAAAATAAGTTAATAATATGCCAAAATATCTTGAGACAAATCCTATAATTATTTTTTTATTTCACATGTTAATTCTTGAATATTACCTATAGAGTATGTTGAATAGCTCGAGTTTAATGTTTGGATCTGATTGAAAAACTTTATGGAATCTAATTGTGTATAAATTATTTTTTATGGCTTACCTTCGCCCCATACCAATCGACTTATCTAGTTAACTAATTAACTATTTATTCTATGACCTTGGTATTTTTTCTCTAATTAAACTGATAACATGATTTAACCAAATCAGTCAACTAGTTCCTAGAACAGCCAACTAGTTGAGTAAACTAATCGTTTAGTTGCTTTGCAAATCTATAAGCCTTAGCCTCGAGTTAGATCCATAAATCGGTATGGTGAAATTGATTAGTTGGTTCTTAAAATAGTTAAATTGTGAGGTTAATTGACTGACAGGTTGACCACTATGAGGAGGCTGGTAGTGCCTTAATCGATCAATTGGTCCATGAAACTAGTTGACTTGTTTGCAAACCCACGAACTATTTTTGAAACCGATCGTCTGGTCTTATTTAGTTTTCTTTTCTCGAATGGTTTTTGTCCCTAATGTGATATTTCAATTTCCTATGATTAGATAATGACTTAGTAGGTCAATAGCTATGAAATCATCTAGATTAATAAAGTTAAATACTAGATTAAAGGTAATAAAAATTTAATCATTCAATATTTGACCTTAGTGTAGCCTTTAGCCTTCTTTTTGAACATAACATGAACATATGGTTAAATAACTGAAAATGGACTCTTCTTATTGTTAGTATGGATGAAATGGATCAATATGATGGATAATGACCTCTAGTGACTTATGAAATGCTAATAAAATGAAACACCATAAGTGAAATGACTTAGTAAAGATAAAAGAAGATAACATAAACGTATAATATGACATTGAGTTGAACTTCCCTAAGGTTAATGATTTTCACTTATGTAATGAAATATGTAAATAAATAATGGTGAGTTAAGATTTTACTCTAGTGGACCCATAACTGAACCTTCACTTTTGGCCTTAGGAATATAATTGGAACATCCTATAATAAATGTGTAAGTTTATGATTGAGGAATGAATAATGACCTTGAACTTGGTATGAGCTAGAGTTGAATTGCAAAAAATGGAATAAATGGAAATAAATTAGTTGGCTTCAATTATTATAGGTGTTATTATCATTGAATGATCCCACCCTTTGGGATAAAGGATTGTATAATAGAATAATCTCTTGAAGAGACCCTAAAAGGTAACATTATTTTATATGAGAAGCTTATATGGATGTATTAAATTAAAAGGGATAGTATGCTTAGTATGATATTATTGTGGGCCTTTATGTGAAATGACATTTACAAGCTGATAAGACACTGACCATTTAAAGAGGAATGAGCACTGTAAGAGGTCTTGATTATTTGATCCTCATTTGGCTATCGAGGGTTATTCTACCTTTCAGCAGGATCATTGTTGGTCCTTGGATCCTTATAGATTCGGGTGCCTTTCCTACCTTAGAAACTTATGATGTACTTGAGTTTATCGATATTAAAGGGTCTGGTAACCATAGGATAGTTATGGAATTTTTGTCCATGTTACTTTAGGAGAAACCTAGATATATGTCCATCAGGTTTCCTTATCATAAGTAAGACTTTTCTCCATTTGACTTTGGAAGGAACCCAGAATAATGCCCATTAGTTTTCTTTGGCATGAGCAAGGACTTTTCTCTATGTTAATTTTATAGGTAGCCATTCTTATGCCCACCAAGTTTCCTTTGCATGAGCCAAGACATTGTTTCCCACTTATTTTCATGACTTCCATGGTATTGTGAGAGCATGGGTAATAATACCACCTATTACTCAAGAACATGGGGTAAAATAGTTATATAATTAGTTATTGCACCAGAATTTGGTAAATAAACTACATTTAATCTAAAGTGAGATGATGATCGAAATGAGATTTAAGAAGGAAGTAAACAACTAGTTCTTATTACATGATTATGGTTATTTAATAGGGCTTCCGCATTGCTTAATGAATACCTAAGAGCTCACACCATGTTTAAGCTATAAATATGTGGCATAATTTATGCTCACCTACTTTTTATTTATTGTTTCAATCTGTAACTCTAGAATGCCTACTATAGTACATGCTTGTATGCTAAAATGGTTCCATGAGTTCTCGTATGCTCTATTAGTTTTATTCTTGTGATGTATATAGGATTATGGAACTATGAATTGTGTGGTATTATGGGGTGGTTAGGGTTTGAATATAATTATAATGAATCAGTGATGAAGGATTAATGATGATGATGGTGAAATATTCAGGTTTTGAAGGTGATAGGGTTCACATAGTAGGTTTAGGGTCTAGGCTAAAGTTTAGGTTTAGGCTTTATGATTAGGGATTTGAATATGGGATGAAGATGATTATGAACGATTGTGAAGATGGTGATTTGATGAAGGGATTTTAAATATTATTTGATGATAATAAACGTATGATAATAATAGGATTGTTCTCTAAGGTGTAGGTAAAGAATAGGTAGAATTAACTATAGAAGAATAGACTGAGGATGGAGTTGAAGATGATGAATTTTCGTTAGAATATGGCAATTAATTTTGATTATTGGCCTAGGTCATGGATGGGATTAGGGATAGCACTCGATCTCTAATTCATAAAGATAAAGAGTTTAAGGGTTTCAATAATAATCACTCACATAGAAATTCTAATAATTGATAATAACTCACATAGAATTCAAATAAGGAATAATTTGTATTTTCATTCAATTGGCTTTGCATATGACGATTTAAAACCAAGTATTTTATAGGCTACTTGAACTTCCAAAATATTACAAGATATATTTATTTATTAGGAAAAATATCTATTTGAAATAGGCCCATATAGTTCCTTGTTCCCCACTCTAAGCACATCTTATAAGATAAATACTATAAGATAGAATCCCCTTAAAAAGGTATATTATGCATTAGCCAATAATAATCCAAGTAATTAAAAAATAATTGAGTAAATAAAACACTAAATAAAGGCTAAAAATATGCCATTTATGCCTAAAAAAATGTTCACATGCATCCCATGCATGCTATGCACATGCCTCTATTGGTAGTGACTTGTTTTGCAAGTCTCATCCATAACTAGAAATTTAGTAATCCGTTTGACCTCAAATTTATAGGTTATCCTCTATAGATAAAGGAAAGAAGATTCCATATTAATAAATTCTAAGTCTTGAACAATTGCTCCTACATTGTTCTCCCCTTTTTAACTTGAATTTTCCCTTAATTTTGTATCTTCATTGTAAGGACTAGTATCCCAATCATTGAATTTCCTAGATACCCCACCATACGAATCAGGTAAATCTAGCTCATAAACCCTTTCTCAAATTTTATAAGTACTTTGAAAGGACAATCCACCCTTGAAAAAAATTTAGTTTTCCTTATATTAGGAAACCTCTCATTTTTTATGTGCAACCATACCAAATCTCTTAGTTGAAATACATTTTGACTCCTATACTTGTTTGTTCTTACATAGTACACTTCATTTGTCTTCTTAATATTGTGCTTAACTGGTTGATGAATTTCTTAAAGAACTCCACTCTTTCTTATCATTCATAATTCTTCATTTCACCTTGTTTGCAAAAAACTAATCCACTTGGCATGTCTTAGACTCACTTTCATTTTACTATATAGATACTTCAAACTTTCATGATCCAAGTGAAACACAAAAGGCTTGACTCTCAAATAATAACTCCATGTCTCCAAAAAAAAAAATAATAGCATATAACTATTTATCATAAGTTGAATAATTAAGTCTTTTACCACTCAACTTTTCACTAAAAAATTTAATTTTCTACTTTCTCTAGTGAAAGCACACTCCAATAACTACCAATAGCTCACAAGTTACTTCAATTATTTATGAAAACTAGGTAAAGATAATATCGATGCATTTGAACACTTTGTCCTTAAGTCATCAAAATAATTTATTGTATGTTCATTCAAAAGAAACTGCCCCTTCTTCATCAATTTTGTAATAGGTGCCATAATAGTAGAAAAATATCTGATAATCATCCTATAAAATGAAGCTAATCTATAGAAACTCTTAACCTCATGGAGATTAGTATGAATAGGCCATGCTAGTATAGCTTCCACCTTTAAAGGATCAACTCTAATAGTGTCTCCACTCATAATATTGCCAAGGAAAATCACACTCAACATCATAAAATTACAATTCTCCATTTTACTATAAATTTTCACCTCTTTAAGATTATCAAATAACCTCTTCAAATGCTACATGTGTTTTAATATACTCCATCAAGGTAAAGATAAAAATTAAAAAAAAAAGCTCTAAAGAAAGGTTTGAGTACCTCGATCATCAATCTCATGAATGAACTCGTTAATTAAATAGCCTAAATGGCATAACCAACCACTCATATAACTCATACATAGTCTTTAAATTCTTCTTCCATTTTTCCCCTTCCCTTATTCTCATTTGATGGTAGCCGTTCTTTAGGTAAAGCATAGAAAACACCTTTTCTCTGTGCAACTCATCTAGTATATCATCCAATTATGGCTTGGGAAATCTATATTTAATTATGATATTGTTGACCTCTCTAGAGTTAACACATATCCTCTCATACCATCCCTCTTAGACCCCTCTAGATTTCATCTATAAAATGGCTTGTTTGGCAATGGAACTTCTAGCATAAGATCAACGTCATGCTTAATACCTCTCAAAAAAGGTAATCCAGGTGGAAACTCATATGGAAAAACATCTATATACTCTCTCAAGATTTCTTGCAATTCTATATCTATACAATGGACTTTCTTCACCATGAATACATAGTATACTTCCTGATCCTTAATAGCTTCAATAATCTCAAGCTTTTTAAAGATCAACAACTCCATATTAGACACCTACATCCTACTCTCTTTGATCTTATCCTTCCTTATCTCCATGTTATTTTTCTTTTTTTCTTCCTTACTTTTGACATCCTTCTTCTTTTATTATTTCTCCCATTTGACTTGGAACTCCTTTTCTTCCTCCTTTTTTTTTTGCTTCAAATTTTTTTCTTTTCTCCCCTACTCCATTATAATTCAACCCCCTTTTCTCCTTCATTTTTAAATTATAATCCATCCTTTTGCACAATTTTAGAACCAACTTGTTTCTCCACATTTTTCTTCATACATTCACCTCCCTCTCACCTTTTAATCCTACAAAATGAGCTCCTCACATCTATATTAGGCTTGATTCTAAATTTAATTTTTTCCTTTGCACAACATACACTCATTAAGGTCTGCATCATATGCAACATTCCTATCAAATTCCCTTGGTCTTCTCAACCAATTATGATAAGCATCAATAGGTATAATACAACATAAAACATCATCAAAATAATTTCCAATTTTTAAAAGAGATAACAGCTTGTTTTGTTACCTTTATTGCTTTATCCTTTTTGAGCCATTGAACTAAATATGGCCTTGGATGATCTATTATCCCTAATCTAATCTTGGTCAACATTCTTTCATTGGTGACATTGGTACATTAGAAACTATCAATGATTACTTCACTCAATTTATCTCCAACTCAACTTTTAGCTTTAAAAATGTTCTCCCTTTGAGTAAGTTGAGGGTTTGTTGCACTTGAAGAACCGTTGGTAAGACATATTAATCTACTTGTCAATCTTGTGAATCACCTATTAGACTATCACTTCCTTTTCCAAGGTCTTCATTAAAGTATTCATTTTCCTCATCACTAGCCTCCATACTTGCTATATATCTCAAAGTCAATGACTTTTGATTTACACAATCCCTAGTATAGTGACCATAGCCTTTACACTTGAAGCATTGGTTTTTCACCTTGTCAACCACCTTATCCTTAACCTTATCTTCATGACTGAGCCTACTATTATTGTATTCATTTTTATCTTGAGAATTTTATGGCTTCAACATCCCCATGAAAGTCAAACTATATGGTGCATTAGTTAACATACTTGATGGCTTTTCTCTCTTCAATTACTTCTGAAATTTGATTGTTAATTTTGCCATGTCATCAAATAATTCATAAGGATACACCTACACCTTCTTTCTAATATTTATATTTATACCTCCAATAAAACTATCACTTATTTTCTCTTATCTTTCTCATACATCACAAATAAGAGCTAATCATTCAAACTCTTTAATGTAATCCTCAACTCTAAGAAACCCTTTCCTCAAATTTGTTATTAAACTTTTCTTTCTCCTATTCTTGAGGGAAAAATTTTTTTAAGTGCTTTTTTAATTTCTCCCATGAACTTATTTTTTTCCCTTGTCTTTACCTCCACCTCTTTAAATTATCATATCACACACTATCAAGTTTCTTAAACTTCAGTATGGCAATTTTGCACCTTTTCTTTTCATCAAGATCTTGATACTCAAAAATAGATTCAACAATTTGTAACCACTCAAGGAAAGAATCCAGATCAATATTACCTTCAAAATTAGGTAAGTCAAATCTAATCCCTTTTTCTATATCATCATATGATCTCTTTAGGTATTATGACATTGCCCATTATTACCTACAATCTCTTCCTCTCCTTCTTCCACTTGGTCATGGGCTCTCTTTATATGATCTTCTTCAACTTGATTTCTATGATTTTGATTTTGTATATGTGCTCCTTTTGCTTGTGACGCTTCAATCCCTCACTTCTTTGATATCCTCTACTAGTACCTTGAGAACATCACTCAGATCCTCCTTTTGGCTTGACATATTTTTCTTACACCAAATTAATGGTGTTCTTAAAAAGAGCTCTAAAAATCAATTAGAACCTTAAATATTGGCTTTTTGATGAGATCTTTAAATAGTCTTGAGGTAAGAATATGTTATTGAAAGAATCTTGTAGGAAAAATTAGATCTTGATATTGATCTTGTATTAAAATCTAGATCAAAACCATACTCTGATACCAAAATTGATGTATATACTTATGGAACTATGAATTTTGTGGTATTATTATTCGGTTAGATTTTGAATATGATGATAATAATTCACTGATAATGAGTTATGGATGATGATGGTTGAATATTTAGGTTCTTAGTGTGATAGGGTTTGTGTAGTAGGTTAGGGTTTAGGATTAGGTTTAGGTTTAGGGTTTTTTATTATGGTTTTGAATATGGGATTAAGATGATG
This sequence comes from Tamarix chinensis, assembly GCA_030549775.1. Classification (NCBI taxonomy): domain Eukaryota; kingdom Viridiplantae; phylum Streptophyta; class Magnoliopsida; order Caryophyllales; family Tamaricaceae; genus Tamarix; species Tamarix chinensis. Next base: position 85,042,100 of record CM060176.1, on the reverse strand, counting down.
ATGAATGATTGTGATGATGGTCATTTGATGTAGGGATTTTAATTATGAGATGATGATGATGATGAAAATATGATATTAATAGGATTATTATCTTCAGTTTAAGTATATATTAAGTATAATTAAGTATAAAAGAATATATTGAAGATGAAGTTGAAGATGATGAAATTTTTTTAAATGTGGTGACTAGGGTTAATGATTAGGAGTGCTAAATATGGTTTTAGGGATAGTACATGAATGACAAGATAAGAAGGTTGCATGCACCCTTTAGTAATTGTATGATGAGTATCTTATTTTTTTCTTACTTGTACAAGAATCTACATGATGGTTGTAGATTTGTTATTTAGTATGTATGCATCCTAACGGGGGTTATCGTTGTAATCCTTAACTTAATCCCATAAGTAGGATTTTTGTTGTAGTTTTTCTAAGGACGACCACTTAGTGGTCTAACCTCCTCTTTGATTTCTTGGATTGTTGAGCATAGGTTGTTCCTCAAACCCATCGACAAGTTGTGGAGTAGTTATATGGTTTGGAGTTTTGGATCTATTACTCATGAGATCTGCCATGCTGCTTGATTAACTAGTCGACTAGTTTTGATGAATAATTGATCATTTGTTCAAACCCAGAGACTAGTGTCACTATAGACTAATGTTTTTTGGCCACTACTTAGACCCATCAATAGATTGGACTAAGCCAGTTGTCCTCTCTCTATAACTAATCAATTAGTTGGTCAACCCGTCAACTAGTTTCTCTCCATGCCAAAATGGGTTAGTCTCTTCATAGAGTCATTGAGTGCTTAGACAAAACAAGTCAACTAGTTCCCTTGAATATTCAATTAGTGAGGCCAACAAGTTGACTTGTTCTCTAGTTTGGATTTTCTTTAGTTTTCGCATGTCCAGACTAATCAACATGGCCTAAGGATCAATTGAATTGTCTAGTTGGAACTCGACAGGTTTGTTTATAAATTATATTATTTCTCATAGGCTTTTTGCGTTGATACTTCCATGTATTTACAATAATGAAATTATGATTTCAACAATGATTTCCCTAATTTAATAAGATTCATTATGATGGTATATGGAACTTGAAATTTTTTTAAGTTTAGTGTCATCCCTAAACATCCAAATAGTGGCTATTATGTCTTGTTATATGTTTGGCCTTATCATTTGGAAATGCCTAATTTGGCTAAATAATGGAATTTAATTGTATTTGGCATTATCATGTGGAAACACCCAACTTGTTTAAGTGTGGATTTTATAATGATTTATGATATCACATGAAAATATAAATTAATTGTTTATAGTTTCATTCCAGCCTTTTTCTCTAGCTATTGGGGTAGCTAATAAGAGTTAGTGGGCAGATCACCCTTGCTTATATTTTCACTCACTACCTATTTCATTCTCTCTTACGTAGTAGTAGGTACGAGCTTGCGTATATATTTTAGGTATAGGATTATACTATTCTAGGGTGGCATGGAATCATTGTTTACCACGAGTGGGTGAAGTATCCTAGTATAAGCCCCCTTGGCACTTTGTATTATGGATTGATGAAGAAGGTGTGGTATCCAACCTTTTTAGCCTTCATAGTAGAGACATTCAATGTGTAGTAGGTGAGGTGTCCCAATACAAGGCACCTTGATGTATTTTAACCACATGTGGTGGTTGTGGTATCCCAATTTATGAGAAGTGCACTGAATGTGTGGTGGGTGTGGTATCCTCAAAGAAATACCATTCAATGTAATCTTAACCTTGTATGATGGGTGTAATATCCCATTGTAATTATTTATGCTGCCATGTCTTTTTTCTTAGTGGAGAAATGGATGTGGTCAAATGAATTATCTTATTAACTATAATTTGTGTGATCACTAAAGAAAGAATTTTAATATGGTTATACACTATGGATTGTGATGTATTTACCATATCTTTATACTTCCATGATTTCCATGCAAACATGAATTATTTTACTACTACTTGATATTAAGTGCGGAGTTATACTATAACGATATCATTACACTGTTATGTGGCTTCTGTATGGTGCATGAGCCTTACCATGTTTTTTGTAGTATATTTTACAAGTAATACTGTACTTATGTGTCACTATGATGATCTTGCTTCAGCTTTGGGGAGCAACGGATGATTTGTGGGGTTACAATTCTTAGTTAGAGTATGTTGAGGATCATGATGTGGGTTATTAGTGGGCTATTACTTAGGGTTAGAGGTTTATGTCTATGTTTAAGAGTTAAGCCAAGTAGTTATAACTATTTTTACCACTACGTTGGGAAGCTTTTATATTTCTAGTTATTCAAATTGTTAGATTGATTCCTATATTTGGTTTTGCAAACTCTCATTCTCATTATATCTATAATATTGTTCTTATACTTATTATCTTGGATTGTCACATTAATTTTATGAGCATGCATCTTTTGTTCATTGTTTTTTTTACCCTGCATCTACCATACGTTAGGTTATGATAAGACTTATCTCATAGTTGATGTGGCATAAAATTCCATAGTTTTCATTTTAAATGCTTTTGTATTCTCTTAAAAATGAATGTTTCTAATTCAAAAATTAGGGGTTTCACAAGCTGGTATCAGATCCCTTGGTTTTAAATTCTAAAGCTATTTTGTCAAAATGAATTTCTTTAGTTTCATCCGAAGGTGTAGAATCAATTTTAGTCTGGGAGCAAGTATTGGTTTAGGTTGGTAGTTAGGCTTATTTTATAAAATAGGACTAAGTTCTAGCCTTTTGTGTAACGTGCTATGTTCACATGTATTAATTGTGTAGTTAGAATTTTATTCCTTTCTAATATGCCTTAGTATTCTAGGGTTTCAATTGCTATTAATTGGTGTCTCTAGCATTTCATGGAGATGGTTGGAGCATTCATAGAGAGGAAGATTGAATGTGAGGAAGCTCCATAGCCATAGCCACCTTCTTTTTGTTGCCGCCACTAGAGGATTTACTTCGTCAAGTTGATCTTCATTATCCTTATATTTTTGAGGGTCAGGAGGACTTAGATGTGTTGGAATGGTGGTGGCAGAGTTCTTTGAAGATCTTTGAAATGCCCCAAAAATTTCTAATTTTAAAAATTACATTTAAATGAGTTTTATTAGAAAAAATATTTAAATAAATTTTTTTATTAAAATAAAAGGATATTTAATTAGGGAAAATCAAGAATAAATTTATAAGTATTTTAATTAGGAGGAATTTGGTTATTTTAGCTAATTAAGGATTTTATTTTAAAAATTAATTAAATAAATTATTTTATTTAAAATAACAAGGAGAAAATATTTTTAAATTAATATTAATTTTGTAAATAATTTAATTTAAAAAAATTAGGGTGTCTTGATAATTAAAATGGAATTTATGGAAAATATTTTAAAAATCCTAATTTAGCCTAAAAGGGGATATAAATATTATTTTATTTAAATATTATTATTTTTAAATATCCCAAATATTCTATTTAATTTAATTAACCCAATCCACTATTTTTTCTTTTTCCTTTTCCTTTTCCTTTTCTTTCTTCTTTATTCCCTTCTTTTTCTTTCTTTTCTTCTTTTTCTTTTTCCTCTCCTTTTCCTCATCTCGGCCAGCCCGCGGCCTGATCTTCCTCTTTTCCCTCCTTCCTTCGGTGCGGCCCAGCCCGCGCAGCCGCCCCTTCATCCTTCCTTCTCTACCGTTGACCGGTCATTTTGATCCTCTCTCTCCCCTGCTGGCTCTTTGACATTTTCTCCCAACTAACTCCCCCTCTCTTCACACATTTCTCCCTCTTCCAGCCAGTCAACCCCCATCCCCCGAAAATTGCTGTAGCCGGCCAAATAGCGCCTCAGGAAACCGTAACCCTACTTGCCCAACTCTCTAGCCGATCCAATCCCCCTAACCTCTCATTTACACTCTATAAATACCCCTTATAACAGCCTTGTGTCGAGCTTTTAATTCCTACCCAGAAAAATGACCCTTTTCGCTACCGCCACTTTAGATGCCATCCCTACAGCCATCATCCAACACCGCTACCTACTACGCCTACCAAAATCTTCCTTGCACTTCCCTCTAGCTAGCCAAATGTCCCATATCCCTTGATTCTTTCTGCACGAGCCACCCCAGCTATGCGAAGTAGCCTTCCCAATCAACCTATTTTTCTGTCTCTGCCACCCTTCGAACCACCTTTAACCACCTCTTCCGCCGCTATCGCCACTTCTTTCACCTTCTAAAATGTTCTGCAGATTGCCTTCTATCTTCCCCTACCTCTCTTTTCCTCTTTCTCCCTCTCCTCCTCTCTCTTTCTTCTTCTCTCCCATTTGGCCACCACCACTGCCATCGTGCGCTGCCACCTTTGGCTACGCCACCACCATCATTCTGTCCCTCTCCTCTTAGGTAACCCTAAACACCCCATACCTCACCTTAATTCTCCCTATCTTTTTCCCTGCATTCAACTTTTACACTTTTCTTCTCTTTTTCCAACCACCGCCATCGCCGCCGTGCACCACTGCTGGTGCAGCCTATCCCCTCTAGCCTAAGGTTGAACTCTAGACCCTCTCAACCCTTTTCCCTATTTTTACATGCTTAATTTAATTTAATTCATTTATTTTAATATAAATACTACTAATAATATTATTATTAATATTTATATTTTTAATATGTATTATTGTTATTATTATTATTATTAATGTTTTCATTATTATTTATGTTGAGGGTTGAAGCCCTATTGTGATTTTTATTTGGATGTTATCATTATTACTCTTATTATTTCCATTATTGCTATTATTACTATTAATATGTTATAAGTATAATTACTATTATTATTTCCTATTTCGAATTACTATTATTATTACTATTACTATTATTATTATTATTATTATTATTATTATTATTATTATTATTATTCCATTATTAATATTACAACTACTTTACTATTAGTTTTGCTATTATTATTATTATTGTTAATGCTGTTGTTATTGTTGTTGTTATTATTATTATTATTTCATCATTATTATTACTAAATTTGGTTACCTAATTTACTAATATTATTACTATTATTTTTATTAACATTATTATTAGTATTATTTCTATTTTCATTATTATTATTATTATTATTATTATTATCGGAATTAAAACTTTAAACCTTTATATTATCAATTTTTATACTATTACTATTATTTCTATATCTTTAGCAAAGTTAGAATTTTGTTAATGTTATTTTTATTAGTATGTTATGATTTGGTCAAAGCCTTAAGGCGGTGTGTAGGCGGTGCTCCAAGACCGGTGTCGTTTTAGGTAAGGGGTGCTAAGGCCTTTTGTGTGCTTATATGCATTATGTGATTCACATGCTATGTATCCTATATTTATTATTATTAATTATTTTTTATGTGGTATAACGTGGAGTTCAAGCATGTTCTTGTGTTGTTATATGTCATGTGTATTATTTATATATGATGATAAGTGTTGTGACTCTATAAGACATGCATGTGAGGGTGTTGATGTGGGTTGTGTGGGAGAAAGGATGAAAAAGAAGGATGGGGAAAGAGGTTAACTAAGGGAGGTGAGTTAACCTAATTATTTTAATGATTCATAAGTGGAAGAATAAAATGGAGAGTTTTAAAGTTTCGTGTGGGAGAATCTAATTTATGATTTTTATGATTTTGTGTGGGAGAGTTTAATTTATGGTTTTATATGGGAGAATATAATTTATGGTTTTGTGTGGAAGAATATAATTTATGGTTTTATTTGGGAGAATCTAATTTATGGTTTTGTGTGGGAGAATATAATTTATGGTTCTATTTAGGAGAATCTAATTTATGGTTTTGTGTGGGAGAATATAATTTATGGTTTTATATTGTAGAATCTAATTTATGGTTTTTTATGGGAGAATCTAATTTATGGTTTTGTGTGGGAGAATATAATTTATGGTTTTATATTGTAGAATCTAATTTATGGTTTTTTATGGGAGAATCTAATTTATGGTTTTATATGGGAGAATTTAATCTATGGTTTTGCATGATTTGTTTGGGAGGATTTAATCTATGGTTGCATGGTGGTATTAGGGTTGTATGGTGGTAATAATGGTTGCATGGTGGTATTAATGGTTGTATAGTGGTATTAGGGTTTACATGGTGGTATTAGGGTTTGCATGGTGGTATTAGGGTTGTATGGTGGTATTTATGGTTGTATGGTGGTATTAGGGTTTGTATGGCATTGGACTTTGCATGGAGTTAATGTTGTATAGTGGCATTAGGGTTTGCATGGTAGTATTAATAGTTATATGGTGGTATTAATGGTTGTGTGGTGGTATTACGGTTGCATGGTGGAGTTAGGGTTTTGCATGGGAGTTAATGATTGCATGGAATTTAGGGTTTGCATGAAAAGTTCGAATGGTTGCATGGGATGTGTAAAATTTACATGGGAGTAAAATTTACGTATGAAAAGTTGATTGGGGATGTGAGGAAGGTAATGTAAGCGTTGTTTGGGTGGTTAAACACTTTGGATAGAAAATAGTACGTGGAGCATTATCTAGGTACGTAGGAGACGGAGCTAGGGTTTGGAGTAGCTAATTGTGGTTTGTTGTGGCTAACTAAGGTTTGGAATGGCTAATTATGGTTGTTATGGTTAAATAGGGTTTGGAGTGGTTAACTATGGTTTGTTGTGGTTAATTAGGGTTTAGTGTGGCAGCTTAAGGTTTTTGTTGTATTATGTGTATTTTGGTGATTAAAGTGTAATTATGATGGTAGAATTTATGATTTGTGATGTGTGATGATTCATGCATGTCTAGGGTGAAAGCTTTTGAATAAGATACTTAAGACACTAATCATTTAAAGTGGAAGATTATTAAGCCGGGTCCAGACCGATCCACAGGTCAGAAATAGTGGTTAGGGTTTTTACCCTATAAGTGACTGGTCCATCGGCAAATAATAATAGTGTGGACATTGTCCCGTAAGTGACCGGCCCACCGGCAATAATAGAGGGGTGACTCGAGCTCAATAAATACAAAATAATTTTGCCAAGACACTTAAAAGATACTTATTACTTATAGTGGAACACCATGTGAGCAAGAACCAGACTGATCCACCGGTCACGAATAGTGGTGTGGACTATTGTCCCACAAGTGACCGGTCCACCGGCGACTAATAGTGGTGTGGACTTTGTCCCGCAAGTAACCGGCCCACCGACTATAATAGTGGGGTGTTCCTTTACTTACATGGATTTGATAAAATGTAAGGTGTGTATTGACTTTCAATAAAAGATTAATTATATACTTCATCCGGATTATAGATTGGCCTTTATGTATCTACATGAATGATTGTTCGTTATTATGTTACCATGTTGGCCTTTATGTTCTTTTATTCTTATGCATGGTTTATGTGATTTTATGTGTCGGCCTTAGTGCTCGGTTACCTTACTTAGTACGTAGCGTACTAATCACCATTTTCATGGGTGCTGCTCATTCCCATGATTAATATGCCCTTCTGACTTTGTGTAGGTGGGCGAGACATCCAGCGGGGTTGAGTGTTGAGCATGTTTTGGGTCGGAGTTCGAGAGAGTTGTGGCCATATTTCTGTCTTTATGTGATTCTATTTCCTTTTTTCAATCTTTTATTGGTTGTAAGCTATTTCTCTTTTTAATTTGAATAATAATTATTTATGCGTACTCTAATTTTTATTTTACAACCGTTTAATGATTATTTGGAATTTGGATTGTCTTGATTTATATTTGATTATTACTTTTCTTTTAGCCTTAGCACTTGGTACTGAAACGGTCGGAGAGAACAGGTTTGGTACTAAGTTTGGCGGTAACATCCCTAGAATTCACGGGTTTTTATTTAATTACTTCCGCTTAAAAAAATATTTAGTGAATTTTGGGGTGTTACAATCTTTGCAGCCATTGGTTACCTAGAGAGTAGTGAGGTGGAGATTTGGGTATTCCATCTATGTGTTCATGCTCACAAACGGTGGATAGGTTAGCAGCTAATGGGAGTTGCTACAAACCAGAGAGACCTTGGTTGTTACTTGTACATGGTCCACTTTGCTCCAAAGGTTGACACTGATGGGAAGATGAAGGTGCACCATTTCTTGTTGGGATTGAGTATAAGGATCTAAGAGATGATAGTGGGGACTCATACATAGGACTTGCAAGCCTTGTATGATTATGCCTTTGAGGCACAGTGATAGCTTAGTCCCATAAAGCCCAGTTAGGGGCCAAGAGGAGGTTTGAAGGTGGTCGATACCATAGGGGAGAGAAGAGCTTTCAAACTATGGGTATTCATTAGTCAAGAGTATTACCCCATTTTGTAGGGCACATGGGTTAGCCAGGTGTGAGGCATTTCATTTACCAACAATGTAGTAGGAACCTCTCGGGGAAGAGTTATGCTTGGCAGCTTGTTTAGCACTATAGTTGTGTAGGTTGGGGCATCATTCGTTCGAGTTTCAAACCATCAAGGGTATGGTTTTGTAAAGGCAGGCACATTCTTAAGGTATAGTGGCATAAATGATCCCGGTTTAGAGAGTTCAAGCGATTAATAGTGGATCTAGGAGGACTTATCTATAGTAAAGGATGTAGAGGCCCATGCTTTTTAGTAAGGGCAAGGCTCAGACATTGTTATAGAACTACCTCTAATTAGTTTCCTAAACATGATGAGCCAGTAAGAGTCTGACAGGTCGGTTGATGCCATCACGGGTATGTTCACAATTTCTTCCATTCCTTCCTATGTGCTATTTGATTCAAGTGGTTCACACTCCTTTATGTCTAGTACTTTCAAAGTTAGGACATCTTGTTCCTTCTGATAGGATACAAACATCTATTATGCTCACATCAAGGGATTGACTTCCATGTTCTAAGCTATATAGAGATATGGCCTTAGTTGTCATAGGAGTCAAACTTCTAGCAAACCATATAGAGATTGAGCTTAAAAAAATTGATGTTATCCTTAGGATGGCTATGCTTGTACAATATCAGGCATTAATTGATTGTGCACAAGAGCACATTGTTCCTTAAGGATGATAGGGTCACTTATCGGATAGGCAAGCCAAGACCCTTATTGAAGATGATGTCCGGAGTGATGCTAAGTACACTATTGAAAAGAGGGTACAAGCTCTTTTAAGGAGCTGTTAGTTAAGGAGATTTTTGTGGCACGAGAGTTTTCAGATGTGTTTCTCTATGAGATCATGGAGATGTTACCATTGCATTAAATATACTTCACTATAAGACTTCTACTAAGGATAGAGCCTACGTCTAAGGTGCCCTATGGCCTAGTGCTAGCAAGGATGGCAGAGTTGTGTACTTAGTTGGAGGATTTTCTAGGGAAGGGGTACATTTAACAGAGTGTATCTCTATAGAGAGCACTAATCCTTTTTGTAAGGAAGAAGATTGGTAGATTGAGGCTTTATATTTATTATGATGGATTGAAAAAGGTTAAGATGAAAAACCATTATCCTTTACCATAGATCAACGACCTCTCCAATCATATGTGTGGGGCTACATTGTTTTCAAAGATAGATCACAAATCAAGGTATCATCAGATGAGGTTGCTAAGAAGGACATACTGAAGATAACTTTTAGGATGAGGTATAGCCATTATGAGTTCATTATGATGTCCTTTTGACTCACTAATGCACTAGCAATATTCATGGCTCTCATAAACTGCGTCTATTAATAACATCTTTATCAGTTGTGATGCTCTTCATTAATGATATCTTTATTTGCTCTCAGACTCGTGAGGAATAGAAACAACACCTAAGGTTGGCTTTCTAGTATTTGAGGAACCAAGGGTTGTACGCCAAGCTCTCGAAGTGAGAGTTTTTGTTTGACAAGATAACTTCTTTTGGTCATCTCATCTCTAAGAAAGGTGTGTTAGTGGATCATTTGATGATATGAACAATGTCAGTGTGGACTACACCAATAAGTTTTAGGGGATTTCATAGTTTTTGGGGGTTAGTACTACATACGGTTTTTGCATGAATTTTTGAGGATTAGTCACCCTATAACTACCATGTTCATGAAGTTGATGCACTTTCAATGGGATAATAAGTGCTTAGAGGCCTTTAAGGATCGAGAGGAGATTCACTTCAGCTCTAGTGTTTACCTTTCCATTGGGTAAAGATAGATTTGATGTGTATAGCGATGCATATAAGTTTATCTTGAGGTGCATGTTGACGCATCATGTATGGGTAGTGGCCCACGATTCTCATCATTTGATAGAGTATGAGTAGAACTATCCTACATATGATCTTGAGCTAGTTGTAGTGGTTTTTACCTCAAATATCTCAAGAAATTACCCTTTATGGAGTGTAGTGTAAGTTTTATACATACCTTAATATCCTCAAGCATATCTTCAAGTAGAAAGAACTAAACATGAGATACAGGAGATTGTTGGAATTGGTTAAGGACTATGATTTGGTGTTGACCTACCATGAGGGTAAGGCCAAATTTGTAGCAAATACTCTTAAGAGAAAGAGTTTGCACGCCTTGGGTTCACTTGTATTGTCAAATTGGATCTGGTGAAATCTTTAAGATTTGAGAATTGAGATAATTGGACTTGGGGATCTTGATATGAGGGTGAGTACCCTCTTAATCATCCTAACTATCTTTGATATGATCTGATCTAGTTAACTATGAGATTTCAAGCTCGAGTGGATCAATAAGGTAATATCTAAGGGTAGAATACTAAGATTGGACATTTTCTTGGGATGGTAGTATCTATTTCCAAGGAAGGTGGTGCATTCCATAGAGTTGTGGGGAACTTAAGAGGAGGATTCTAGAGGAGGGTCGTTAGGTTCCTTATTCCATTAATCATTGAGGGGATAAGTTGTGCAAGAATTTGAGACAAATCTATTGGTGGCCCCATACGAAGTGAAAGGTTGCAAAATTTCTGGCTTGGTGCTTGACGAGTTATAAAGTGAATATTTTTTCAATATTTTACCTCTCTTTGTCTTCACTTTGGGACTTCATTTAATCTCTTTCACATATTTTTCTATGGTTGGAGTCTATTATTTGAACTACTACTTTCTTGAGTCTTTTGCTGCAAGAATTTTCATAAGAATGCCAAATCCATCAAAGAATTACAAGTTTTTAGAAAAAAGGACCTAACATGGAAGGCTTTGGAGGAGTGTAAATAAACACAACATGTTTATAGATAAGTCTTGAAGCTAAGAGAGCTGGAGATGTGCCAAGAAATCTTGCAGAGATAAGAAAAGAGAGTTGCATGGATGGTTACATACCTAGTTGCACAGTCTTGCAGCACCTCCCTATTATATTCGAAGAAAATAAAACTGCATGACCATATGGAATTTTATGCTGAAAAGTCGAGGCTTAGGATCTTGCATGGCAAAGTAGTGTGCGTCTCACACAACCATGTAAGATCTGAAATCCTATCAATTAAAGAGTTGAGAAGCTGCATGTCTAGGTCGTGCAAAGGTTGCACAACCTTGTAGTGACGGTTTCCCCCATAATTAACCTATGCGACATGGCACCGTGATGGGGGTTATTTATGGCATGCTTTGGGGACATCTTAAGGGGAGAGAGGATAGATTCTATAACACTTTTACTCCTCATTACCATGCTATTTCTTCATGTAATTTGTTTGTTTCCATTAGTTTTATTTTTCGGATATTCAAGTGCGTATGCTTGTATGATTAACTCAGAATAAAGTTTGTTTGCCTCTAGATTATGGTTAATTCAATCTAATTCTTCTTCTTTGTATCTTTGTATTGTTGTTATGATTATCATCCTATTTATTTCGTTGATTTTTTTTAAAGATATGAGTGAGTAATCTTCTTTTTTGGGATCGAACTAGGTCTGTTTTAGTGATCAATATGATGAATTGAAGTATTATATCGTGTGTTTGATTTGTCTATACTGTTGTACCTACTAGGTTTAATTATTGTAAAGTGGATTTGCTGAAATCTGACCTCTTTAGATATAATCTGCAACTAAAAGGTTGAGATTAATGTTGGAAAGTAATAAGTGTATGGGAATTTAAGCAATAACGAAAGTAGATGTTTAATTCTCAGGGACTATTGAATTAGTGACAATTAATGGAATTAGTTTAATTTGTGAGTCATGAAAGTTGTTGACAAATTAGGTTAAATACATTCTTAGACCTTTGAAGAGGCTAATGGATATAATTAAACCAATTATTCAGAGTTAGAGAATTAATCTACGATATATTCGTTGTTTCATCATTGATTATTAATTTGGAGACCAAAGTTCAATCCTAAGTTTCACTCCTATTGTTTAGCATTTACAATTAGAAATATTTTCATAATTATTCTTGTTATCTGCTGCTTGTGTACCTCTAATTTATATAGATTTAGATAGTTAAAATATTAAAAGAGATGTAGTTAATTATGAATTCTTTGTGATATACGACCTTGAAATGCTATAACAAATTTATGCTCTTGCAGAAATAAAACAATAAGCTTTTAGTGTCATTAATGAGGGCTTCGACTAATTGACATTATGTTCTTTATTATTTAGCTAGACTAATTCCTTTAATTTCCCTATGTTCTTTACCTTTTATATTCTTTAGTTGATTGTTTGTTCTCTATGTTTTTATGTACCTTTTATGCAACAATCCTTTCAACACAGGAATCCAGGTGAGCTAAACATTGAGATCAAATGAGCATTAACTAGATGAGGGAGGTGGATATGTGATACAAAAACAAGCGTGAGTTTAGAGACAATGGATGAAACTGATGGAGAAGAAGAGTAACATCACTCTCTTAAGGATTTTGCATCTCCAAATTCATACGAGATGTAATCAAGCATTCGGAAACCTAACGTAGCTACCAACAATTTTGAGTTAAATCTTGCATTTCTCAACATGGTTAAGTAAAATCAATTCAATGGTTGCCCGGTAGAGGACCCTAACTTTCACATTTCTATTTTTCTCGAATATTACAACACCCTTGAAGATGAACTAAGTATCAGATGATGCGATCAAGCTGCTATTATTTCAGTTCTCATTATAGGATAAAGCGATGATTGGAATCATTTCCCTTAGTTCCATTACAATCTATGATGGTGGAATCATCCATATCTGTCCTACAAGAACCCACCACCAAATCCCATCCCTCAATCGAACTTTAGGCCTCCAGGTTTTCAAAACCTTAGACCACCATTTCCTAATCCTCCAAATTCAAATCTTGAGTTAAGATGGAGAACTTTATAGCCTCTTAAAACAAAAAAAGTAAGGATTTGAAGAATTCGGTCAAAAGCTTAAGTTCTAAGGTTGAATCCTTAAGCACCCTTAATAAGATGCTGGAAAATCAAATAATCCAAGTGGCACAAGACATCTCGGCCCATTAGAATGCTTCCTAGGTAGCCAGAGACCAATCCTAAAGGTTTTTTAATGCTATAGCACTTTGAAGTGGAAAGGAGTTGGAAGGCCCTATTTTAAGAAAAGAAATAGAAGAGGAATGTAGAAGAGTCGAAGAGAAAGTGGAAAAATAGAGAAGCTATGAACATTGAGAATGAGACCATCTTAGGGAAAGATAAAGAGGTTGGGAAATATGTCCCTCCGTCACCATATAAATCTCCTACCTTTCCCTTAAAGAAAAGCTAAGTTTAGATTAGAAAAACACTTTGGAAGGTTTGTTGAATTTTTTAAAAGATTGTTAATAAATATTCCATTCGTAGAAGCCATATCATAAATGCCTACTTACGCTAAATTTTTAAAAGAAATAGAGGAGTATGAAATGGTATCTATAACATAGGAATATAGTGATATTATTCAAAACAAGCTTCCACCTAAGCTCAAAGACCCCGACTCATTCTCTATTCCCTATACTATCGGTGACATGTCCATTGACCATGCACTTTGTGATCTTAGAGCTAATGTTAGTTTAATGCCTCTTTCTGTTTGTAAGAAGCTACAGATGGGAGATTTGAATCCCACCACCATCTACCTCCAATTAGTAGATCCGTTGATAAAACATCTAGTAGGTATATTAGAAGATGTACCTATCTAGGTCGGTAAGTTTTATGTTCTGGTTGATTTTGTTATTAAGAGATATAGAAGGATGTACAAATCTATTTAGGAAGACCTTTCTTGTCTACTGTAGGAGTGGTTATAGATATGAAAAATGGAAAGCTCTCTCTCAAAGTTAGGGAGGAGAAAGTAGATTTTGATTTACCTTCTATAGTAAAAGTTCCATTGATTGATGATACTTTCTATAGGATTGATATGGTGGATAGGATCATTCAAGAAGACCTTGCTGATTTAATTTCAAATGATCCACTAGAGAAATGTTTAATGAGAGACAGAGTGTTCCATAACGGTGATGATTAGGCAGCTGCTTATGTTACCATGCTTGAAGAAAACCTTACCAATGCAAAATAACCAGGTTTAGTGGCCACGATTAAGAGAGAATTGCATGGCTCATTATGTATAGAAAAGGCTACACCTAAGGTAGATATAAAACCCCTCCCTTCCTCTCTCAAGTATGAATTCCTAGACCCCACCATAAAGGATCACTTCTCCCTTCCATTTATTAATTAGATGCTGGAAAAGTTAGCTAGACACTCTTATTTCTGTTATCTAGATGGATACTTGGGAGTTTTTCAAATCCCTATCCACCCTAGCAATCAAGATAAAACAACATTTACAAGCCCATATGGTAATTTTACTTATAGGAGCATACCATTTGGCTTGTGTAATGCCCCAACCACTTTTCAATGCTATATGATGTCCATATTCTCAAATTTCATTGAAAATATCATGGTAGTGGAAGGTTTTAAAAAGATGTAAAGAAGTGAACCTTGTAGATAATTTGAAAAAGTGCCATTTTATGGTACAATATGACATTGTTCTAAGTCACTTAATATCTAATCGAGGGATTGAAGTTGATAAGGAAAAAATTGATATCATTGCTAAAATGCCTCCCCTGACCAATGTCAAAGGTGTTAGGAGTTTTCTAGGCCATGTGGGATTCTATAGGCAGTTCATTAAAGATTTCTCAAAAATTTCCAAACCCCTAACCCACTTACTTATCAAGGATACCCCTTTTACATTTGATCAATCTTTTCTGAATGCTTTTAGCATGTTAAAGGAAGCATTAACCACTGCCCTAGTAATGAGGCCCCCCAATTAGAGCCTTCCATTCAAGGTAATGTGTGATGCTAGTGACTAGGCTGTTGGGACTGCTCTTGGGAAGAGGAAATATGGGAAAGTGTATGCCATATACTATGTCAGTAGGACTTTGGATGATGCACAGATGAATTATGACACAATTGAGAAGGAACTCCTAGTTGTGGTGTCCTCCTTACACAAATTCGGGTCTTATCTTGTAGGATCATGAGCCATTGTATTCACTGATCTTGTAGCTCTTAGGCATATCTTGGTAAAGAAATATGGGAACCAAGGTTGATTAGATTGATCCTTCTTTTGCAAGAGTTTGATTTAAAGATAAAATATAAGAAAATAGTGCTGAAAATATAGTGGTAGATCACCTTTCCAAGCTAAGGTAAGAGATGCACGAAGGAGAAAGGGATGAATGTCTAATCGATGATTCATTTCCTAATGATAATCTCTTTGCCATTGAGAGCCTCCAAGCCCCATACTTTGTAGATTTTTTCAGTTACATTGTTTGTGGGGTGTTACCAAAAGTCCTATCTTATCAACAATGTAAGAAATTCCTTTTTGATATCGAAAACTATTTTTAAGATGATCTTTGCCTTTACAATCATTATATAGATGAAGTTTTCCAACAATGCATACCTCAGATGAGATTTTGGATATCATAACCCATTTTCATTCATCACTATATGGGGGTCATGCTAGCACCTCCTTAATAGCTGTAAGGGTACTTCTCATGGGATTTTACTAGCCTACACTCTCTAAAGACATGAAGAGATATGTGCTAGCATGTGATCGCTGCCAAAGTACTAGGAATATCTCAAGAAGAATTGAGATGCCTTGAGTAACATCTTTGAAGTGGAGTTATTTGATGTGTGGGGATTGATTTCATAGGAACTTTGCCATCATCTCACAACAACAAATACTTACGGGTTGTAGTGGATTATGTTTCGAAATGGGCAGAGGCATTAGTGTCTCCAACAAATGATGTGAAGGTAGTAGTTAACTATTTTAGAAGGTTATTTTCCCTTGTTTTGGAGTCACAAGAGCTGTGATTAGTGATGGAGGACCCCACTCTGCCAACAAGGTTCTAAGCAGGATCTTGAGGAAATATGGTGTAGCTCACAAAATGGCTACACCATATCATCCTCAAATGAGTGGTCAAGTGGAAATCACAAATAGAGAAATAAAAGGGATCATGGAAATGACAATGTCCAAATCAAGGAAAGATTAGTCCTCTTGGCTAGATGATGTTCTTTGAGCTTACTGGGTAGCTTATAAGACCCCTATAGGCACAACACCATTCCATTTGGTGTATAAGAAATCATGTCATTTTCTAGTAGAGGTCAAATACAAGGCACATTGGGTAATTAAAACTATTCATCTAGGTTTCAAGGAAGCTTGGGAGTAGAGGATGCCCCAACTCAATGAGCTCGATGAGTTATGGTTAGATGCTTATGAAAATGCTAAAATATATAAGGAAAGGACAAAGAAGTAGCATGAAAAAATTATTTTGCAAAAGGAATTTAGGGAGGGAGAGCTAGTACTCCTATTCAACCCTCATCTAAAGCTTTTTCTAGGAAAGCTACACTCAAGATGGTTAAGACCGTTCTAAGTGTGTAAGGTATATCCCTTTGGGGCAATTGAAGTAAGGAGTGATTCTATAGGATATTTCAAAGTAAATAGGTAACAATTAAAACATTATGATTCCGGATCTCCAATTGAAAAATTTGGCACCATCAGCCTTCCTAAAATGCCATCGGTTTGAAGACCATCAAGGTAGTGCTAATAACCCTAAAAAAGCACTTCATGGGAGGCAACACATGCTTTAAAATTTCTTTGTTATGTCTCTTTTGTTATGTGTGTTTCTTTTGTTTTGTGTTTTCCTCCTTTTCTTTTGTTTCTTTTCTTTTCTCTCTTTGTTTTCTTTTTATGTTGTAGTGGTTTGGAAGGGATGATTGATAATCTAATTTATCCAATGGCTGAAATGAGGTTTAAAGGTATTACTTGAAGAAAAGAGCCAAAACATTGAAGAACACAAGGTTGCACGACAGAAGCACGACCTACCACATGGCTGCACATAACCTTGGCATTGGAAAATGAGGATAATTTGAGAGCTAGGATATTACACGGCCAGGCCATGCTAGACCTTCATGGACATGCCAATTTGTAAAATATCAAACCGAGACCAAATGTTTTACACCATCTGCCTATGCAGAACTTGGACACCATTGTAATCCTAAGATCTTTCATGCATGGCTTGCCCATGCAAATCACGCATGACCGTGTATCCCTGATCTACACAAAAACACCCACAAGCTTGTGACTTCCCCTTCTTTCCCTCACCACCGTCCTCCTCCCTTTGTGAACCCTAACTCCTCCCTACCCTTCTCTCCTCCCAGGACCACATAGGTGCACCACCATCACCTCCATTTCCACTACTATCACCTTTGCACATCCACTCTTCAACTACACCACCTGGCGATGCAAAGTCTACACACCTTATTTTCCCCTTGCACTCCCTGAAATGACTAAAAAATTCTAATTTTTAAAATTACAGTTAAATAAGATTTTATTAGGAAAATTATTTAAATAAATTATTTTTATTAAAATAAAAAGTTTTTTAATTAGGAGAAATTTGGGTATTTTAGATAATTAAGGATTTTATTTTGGAAATTAATTAAACAAATTATTTTATTTAAAATAAGAAAGAGAAAATAGTTCCAAATTAATATGAATTTTATAAATAATTTAATTGAATAAAATTAGGCTGTTTTGCTAATTAAAATGGAATTTATGAAAAGACCTTTTAAAAATTCCAAATTAGCCTAAAAATGGATTTAAATATTATTTTATTTAAATATTGTTATTTTTAAATATTCCAAATATCCTAATTAATTTCATTAACCTAACCTACTATTTTTCTTTTTCCCTTTTTCCTTTTTTCTTTTCTTTCCTTCTTTCCTTCCTTTTTTCTTTTTCTTTTCTTTCTTTTTCTTTTCTTTTTCTACCCTTTTCCCCCAATAGGGCTTGCCTTCCCGCAACCTAATCCTTTGTTCATTTCTTCCTCTTTCGGCTCGGCATAGGAGTGAAACGCCGCTCGTTCTTCCTTTTTCCACCAAAACTCCGCATTTTGATTAAAAAAAATTTAAGTAGTGCCACCCTGCCATTTCTTCCTCTTTTTTCCTTTCTTTCTTTTTCTTTTGGACTGTCGGTCTAGTCCCCGCCATCTTCTTCTTCCTCCTTTCCTTGACACCGACCTATATCACCGTCCACCGTTCTTGGTTTTTTGCCGCCGGTTACGGCCGTTATTCTTCCTCTCTCTTCCCCTGACTCGCTGGCCATTTTGAACCAATCTACCTCCCATTTCTCACGTAGTTTTCCTCTATTTCTTGTGCATAATCTCTACCCCAAAAATTATTGCCACCAGCCAACCAACGTCGCCGGCGAACCCTAACCCTACCGCATTATCCCCTCATCGACCGAAATAATCCTACCCTCTCATTTACACTCTATAAATACCCTCATAATAGCCTGTATCAAGCCTTTGATTTCCTTACCCAGAATATTTCCCTTGCCCGCTGCCGTCCCTTTAGACACCGTTGCCATAGCCTCCGGCCAACTTCGCCACCATCTCTAGCCACCAAACTCATCCTTGCATTGCCCTCTAACTATCTACATCTCCCTCATCCCTCGATTATTCCTGTACAAGCCACCCTGGCTATGCAAAGTAGCCCCTCGACCAACCCTTTTTTTGTCTCTGCCACCCTTCGCATTGCCGTCTGCCACCTCTTCCGTCGCTGCTGCCGCTCCTTTCACCTTCCAATCTATTTTGCAGACCACCCTCTACCTTCCCCTACCTCTCGTTTCCTCTTTCTCCCTCTCCTCCTCTCTTTCTTTTCTTCTCCTCCATTCGGCCACCACTACCGCCGCCACCTTTGGTTGTGCCACCACCTTCATTCTCTTTCTCTCCTCCTAGGCAACCATAATCATCCTTATTTCTACCTTCATTCTCTTTTTTCGACCACGGCCGCCACTGCCGTGCACCACCGCCGGTGCCACCTGTTACCACCAGCCTAAGGCTGAACCCTAAACCTCAACCACAATTTTTTTACTATTTATACAAGCTTTATTTTATTTTATTTCATTAATTTGAAATATATTACTATTACTATTACTATTATTATTATTAATATTTCTATTATTAATGTTATTATTATTATTATGATTATTAGTAATGCTATTATTTCTATTGAGGGCCGAAGCCCTATTATAATTTTTATTTTGATTTTATTAATATTATTCTCATTATTGCTATTATCTTTATTATTATTATTAATATGTTATAATAATAATAATAATAATAATAATAATAATTATTATTATTATAATTACTATTTCTAATTATTATTATTATTATTATTATTATTATTATTCCATTATTATTATTACAACTATTTTACTATTAGTGTTACTATTATTATTATTATTATTATTATTATTATTATTGTTATTATTTTCAATGTTAATATTATTAATCTATATAGGGTTAAAACCCTATTGTGCGTATTTTGAATTATAGTAGTAGTATTATAGATATCAAGTCTTATTATTATTAATATTATTAATATTTTATCAATAGCATTTATTATTCTTATTTGTGTTATTATTATTACTACTAAACTTTGTTACTTATTTTACTAATGTTATTATTAGTATTATTTTGGTAAAGGGGTCGAAGCCCTTATTTAACTATGTCTCTGAGTAATGCCCTTTTTATTATTATTGTTACTATTTTTATTATTCTTGTTAATATTAATATTGATATTATTTTTAGTATTTTTTCTATTATTCTTTTGGTATTTTATCAAAATCCTAGTCTTAGAATAATTTAGTAATCAATAGTATTTTTAGTAAAAGGGAGTCTAGTTTTTAGTTTTTGTCCCAAATAGGTGAGATAAGTTAAAGCCTTAAGGAGGCATATGAGCGTGCTCCAAGACCGATGTTGTTTTAGGTAAGGGTGTTACTAAGGCCTTTTGTGTGTTGATGTGCATTATATGTTTTGTATGCTTTATATTCTATGTTTATTATTATAATCATTTTGTATGTGGTATGAAGTGGAGTTAAAGTATGTTTTTGTGTATTTATATGGCATGTGTATTATACATATATGATGAAATATTATGGTATATGATGATTGGTTTGTGACCCTTTAGACATGCGTGTGAGGATAGATAAAAGTGGTATTGTGTAGGAGAAATGATGAAAAAGGAGAATGGGGAAATAAGTTGACCAAGGGATGTGACTTGACCTAAGTATGTTAATAATCCATGAGTGGAGGAATAAAATGGATAATTTATGATTTTGTGTGGGAGAATCTAATTTATGGTTTTGTGAAGGAGAATCTAATTTATGGTTTTGTGTGGGAGAATATAATTTATGTTTTCGTGAAGGAGAATATAATTTATGGTTTTTTGTGGGAGAATATAATTTATGGTTTCATGAAGGAGAATCTAATTTATGGTTTTTGTGTGGGAGAATATATTTTATGGTTTTATATGGAAGAATCTAATTTATGGTTTTGTGTGGGAGAATATAATTTATGTTTTCATGAAGAAGAATCTAATTTATGGTTTTGTGTGGGAGAATATAATTTATGGTTTTATATAGGAGAATCAAATTTAATGTTTTGTGTGGGAGAATATAATTCGTGGTTTTATATGGGAGAATCTAATCTATGGTTTTGTATGGGAGAATCTAATTTATGGTTTTATATGGGAGAATGTAATCTATGGTTTTATATGGGAGAATTTAATCTATGGTGTAACATAGGATAATCTAATCTAAGGTGTGACATAGGAGAACCTAATCTATGGTTTGTACGGATTGAATTTAGGGTTTTGTATGGAGAAACCTTGGGTTTTGTGTGGATCTAATTTAAGGTATTGTACGGATGGATCTAGGGTTTGCATGGTTGATTTTAGGTCTTCACGTGGGATTTTAGGGTTTCACATGAAAATTTTGAATGGTTACATGGGATATGTAAAGTCTGCATGGACATGAAATTTATGTATGGAAAGTTGATTTAGGATGTGAGGAAGGTAATGTAAGTGTTGTTTGGGTGTTTGAACACTTTGGATGAAAAGTAGTATGTGGAGTAGTATAAGGGTACATAGGAGACTGAGCTAGGGTTTGTGTGGACAACTAGGGTTTGGTGAGGCTACTTTGGGTTTTTGTGGTATCATGTGTATTTTGTGATTAAAGTGTTATTATGATGATGGAATTTATGAGTTGTGGTCTATGGACTATTAAAAATGATTTGGGTTGTATGAGGTGAAGTAAGATGGGCCACCTAATATTTAAAGTTAGGGTTTCTGGGGAAAACGTAGAGTAAGGAAGTAAGTGGGCTTAGAGGTGTGTAGTAGTGGGAGTTGACCCACATATTTCAGTGTTGGAGTCCCAGTGCGAGCTGGATTACAAAGGAGAGATTGATGGAAAAATTAGAAGATGTATGGTTTGCATGATATGATACGAATCAGTTGGAGGATAAATGTAAAGGCAGTGATTCATGCATGTCTAGGGTGAAAGCTTCTGAATAAGATACTTAAGACATTAATCACTTAAAGTGGAAGATATTGAGATGGGTCTAGCCGATCCACTGGATAAGAATAGTGGTTAGGGTTTTTATCCTATGTGCGATTGATCCACTAGTTATAATAGTGGTTAGGGTTTTACCCTATATGCGACTGATCCACCGGTTATAATAGTAGTTAGGGCATGATGTCCTATGTTTGACCGGCCCACCGATTATAATAGTGGGGGATCCTAAGCTCAATAAAAATAAACCAAAGTTTTTGGCTAAGGTACATAAAAGATACTAATTAGTTACAGTGAAACACTATGCGAGCAGGAGCCAAACCGATCCATCGGTTAGGAATAGTGGTTAGGGTTTTTACCCTATGTATGACTGATCCACCAGTTATAATAGTAGTTAGGGTTTTCACCTTATGTGTGACCGATCCACCAGTTATAATAGTGGTTAGGGCAGGATGCTCTATGTATGACTAGCCCACCGATTATAATAGTGGTGTGTTCCTCTACTTGCTTGGATTTGATAAAAAGCATAGTGTGAATCGATTTCCTATCAGAGATTAATTAAGTAATTAATCCGAATAAGAAATGGGATTTTATGTACCTACACCACATGTTAGTGTACCATTGTACTGCCTACTAGTGCACCACCACAACACCACTTCTCCCCACCATTATTTTGCATGGGATTGGCCACAATGCACATGGGCATCTCACTTGTTTGCTTTTTCATTCATCTAGTTTCCTTCATCGTTTAATTTTAATCTTCTTTAGTTCTTGCCATTTTCGATTCCATTGTCATATTCTAATCTTATATATGGTGTGTGGTTGTTCGGTCTATTCTATAACATTTCTCTTTTGTAGATAGAGAGCAGCTATGGACCCAAAGAAACGATAAAAAACAAACCAAGGGCAAGGCAAGTCTTCACAACTATAGCCATGCCAATCTAAAGGCAAAGGTAAGGCTACAAATACTCAACGCTCAGATCCCTTCTATATTATATTTACCGACCCTGATGAAAAGGATCTTTATATGGGGCTTGTGTCTCAAAATATTACCCCAACTCAATTTGATAAATAGCCTTTATTTAGTATAAACTAGCTTTTAAAATTATTTAATTTAATTATTTTATGAAATTTTGAGTATATAAATTTGGTTAGGAATATTTAATAAATTAAAATAAATATTTTGTTATTTTATCATACTTTTTTATTTAAATAATTTTTCAAACCAATATTTTACTAAAACTATCATTTTTTAAACCAATATATTAAATTAAATTATTAAATTAAATTTTCTATCGAGAATATTACATTTTATTATTTTATAAATTAAATCATTTTAATTTCTTGTATTTTCCCTTTTCCTTTATTCCTTTTTCCTTTTTACTGCTCTACGGCCCGCCAGGCCAGCATGCTCCCTTGCCCCTTGCAAATATTGGGCCGCTGGCCCATCTTTTCCTTTCCCATTTATCTCCCGCGCAAGCATGCCAAGCTCGACCTCCCTCATTTCTTTTCTCCCTTTCCCCCTGATAGGGCCGACCTAACCTTTCTCCCTTTCCCAAGCCTAATCTACCTTCTCTTCTTCCCTCTTCTTCTTCTTCCTTCTTCGTCGACTACCCCGAGAATGGTTGCCACCTGGATCATGCCTGGCCACCAACCTGCAACCTCTCCCTGCCACCACTACAACCCTCCCTCCCTCCCTCTATGTCTCTTCCCTGTCCCTTTTTTCTCCATTTCGAACCAAACCAACTATACACTACCCAACCACACATGGTCTTCCTTTCCTCTTCTTCCTTTCCCTCTCCCTATCACCTTACCATCTCCTTACCAACCTACACCCTGCCATCCGATCGGATGCCTACTGCCATTTTCCCCCTCTTCTTTTTCTTCTCCTTACCAACCCTTTCCTGCCTCATTTTTTGAGCCTTCTTCTTGTCCCCGACCTCCTTCTCTCCTTTTCTTCTCCTTTTATCCCAACTCCCTATTTTTTCACCATCACCCATTTTGCTATTGCCACTGCCCTAACAACCACCTACACCACCTCCTACCACCTTCATAGCCTAGCCACCTTTGTCGTCAACAACCTATCCCCAACCACCACCTACACCGCCTTCGTAGCTTGCCTTCTTTCCTAGCCCCAAAACCCCAACTTGAAAATAGCCAATCTTCCTTTTCTTCATGCCACCTTCGAGCCTTTTCTCCCTTGTTTTGCATGTAGCTCATGTTGTATGAGCAGTATAAGTTGCTGCATTCTTTGTTTATTTTGGTTAACAATTTTAAGGTATAATAATATTTAAGTGAAGTATTTCATTAATTATGTTTTATAAAGTCTTATGCTTTGGTTTTATTATTTCTAATATGATAAGTATTGATATTATTTTTAGGTATTAGTTTTGCTAATCAAAGCTTGAATCTTTAACCAGGATACCAGTAAGGTTTGATTTTTGCGAGAATTAAGGTAATCATTAAACCCCACTTAAACACATGGATAAAAGTTTGCTAGTACATTAGGCTTTTAATATATTATTATGCATGTTATATATTGTTTAATATATTATATGTAGTTGCTTATATTGATCGATAAAAAGGAAAGCATGTTAATTTATATGCTATGTATGGAAATATTTCTTAAGGAAAGAGTTTGGTTATTAATAAAAATGTTGAGTACTCATCCATGTTATATTATGTCGTTGTGACCATTGATGCATGAATAGTATTATTGCAAGCCCTAAAGACATTTTAGTAATATGTCTTGTGTAAGAATGTGGCCTAATATGTGTGGGTGCTAATAATTATTATATTAAAATATAATAGTTGGTGGAATTGGATAATGAGAATAGAGTATTAAAATTACTATTTCATGTAGTGATTATAATTTAATGAAAGGGGTGTGATAAAATGCAAAATGGTAATTTTGGAAGTAAATGGTAAAAGGGTAATTTTAGAAGTAAGGGGTACAATAGTAACTCTATGATTAAAGGGTAAAATGGTAATTTTATAAGCAATGGGGGTAAAATGGTAATTTTGTAATTAAAAGGATATTATGGTAATTTTGGAGGAGAAGGGAAAAATGGTAAATTGTAAGTAAAAAGGTATTATAGTAATTTTAGAGATAAAGGACAAAAAGATAATTTTATAAGTAAAAGGGTATTATAGTAATTTTGTAAGTAAAAGGGCAAAATGGTAATTTTATAAGTAAAGGGAAGGGTAAAATGGTAATTTTAGAAGTAAAGGGTAAAGTGATAATTTGGAAGTAAAAGGGTATTATGGTAATTTTAATAATGGAGAAGGACAATATAGTAACTATAATAATGGAGAAGGACAATTTGGTAATTTTGACCAACTAAAGGGTAGTTTTGTAATTATAAAAATGGTAAAGGGCATTTTGGTAATTTTGATAATGGAGAAGGGCACTTTGGTAATTTAACCAACTAAAGGGTAGTTGGGTAATTATGATAATGGACAAGGGCATTTTGGTAATTATGATAATGGAGAAGGGTAATTTGGTAATTTGACCAACTAAAGGGCAATTTGGTAAATTATAACAAAGGAGAAGGACAATTTGGTAATCTAATGAACCAAATGGAGATTTGATAAGTGTAACAATTATGAAAGGTGATTGGTGACTTGATATGTGTAGGAGATAACTAGGTAACCTAAACCGAGCAACGGATAATTTGGTAATTATGCAATATGAAGGGTAATATGGTGAATTGGCAAGTAAGGAAGGGATGACTTAATAATTATACAAGCAAGGGGTAAATTAGTAATTTGTATCTAATATGTTGATGGGATAATGGAGTTTTGTAATAAGACTCAAGTAACATTGAATAGTAAGATAATGGCTCTTCACGATTAGTAAGTATCACGAGAACGAATCCTAAATCAAAATTGGATGAGATTATGCTGGCCTTAATGATTCCTCTATGTTATCTTGGATAACTGTATGAATAAGGAATACCTAATAATATTAGAACGATTGAAAGTGAATAAGTATCTAATTGTTGTGCTTTTTGTGAGCACCTTAATTAAGACACTAATACTTAAAGTGAAAGACCTTAAGATCAAGAATGGTGGTTCTTTAGGAGTCTCTACCCTAAAGATGTGATTTAACCCATGATTATTTCGGTCTTTGCTAGTGTGCCTTTGTACCCCAGCTAGGCCCTATATCTTGTTTATCTAGCTCTATGGACCTATTTAGAGGCATGGACCTATTTAGGGGGTATGCATACTTATGGATTAGGTGTCCTTGTCGGTAGGGTACTGAGTAGCTTTATGCACCAGTATGACTAGGGTACCTTTACGTCCCTAAGTTGATGGTTGAAGAATACCGAGTAGCTTGTATGCTCTAGTGCGACTGTTGTACCTTTATATCCAAGGATCTTGAACTCCTATCCTAGGCAAATAAAATAAAATTTGTGTGTTGATTAAAAAGGAAAAATACTAATCGTAAAAGTAAAAGATTAATGAGCCGGGCCCCATTGGATTATATTATGAGTACTGGTCCATCAATTATAATAGTGGCCTGAGAGCGTGTTGCCTTGGAAGATGTTTATGAGTACCGGTCCACCAGCTATAATAGTGGCCCAAGAGTGTGTTGCCTTCGAAGATGATTATGAGTACCGGTCCATCGGATAAAATAGTGACCCAGGAGCATTTTACCCTAGATGATGTATATCTATATTCTAGTCCACCAACTATAATAGTGGGGGATCCCGAGCTCAATAAACAATTCATGGATGTGAATAAATCAAAAAAAATGCTAATCAATTATAGTGGAATACTATGTGAGTTGGAGCGAGACCGGTCCACTGGCAAATAATAGTGGTCAGGAGCGTTCTGCCCTTGAGACTGATCCACCGGTAATAATTGTGGTCAAGAGCGTTCATCCCTGTATGTATTATGGTCCACAGGCTAAAATAGTGAGGTTCTTGCACTTGTATGGATATATAATTTGAGATGATTGAATAATGATGGACTAATAGCTTAAGGCCCAAAAGTATTGATTTTACATTTGACCTATTAATATTTGAAGGACTTGTTATGTATGTGAATGTTATATATGCACCTTTTATGATGTATGTATATAGTATTGTATCATGTGTTGTGTTCTGGGCCTGCTTTTAAGTGTGTTTTAAAGGGTTACTTAGTACTATAGTACTGAAGGGTTCCATTCATGGGGCCCCTACCTATTCAATTGGCAATGTCCCTTGCAGGTCCATTTTATGTGCTATTCAAGTGGGAAACGGGAAAGAGCGTAAGGAAATTATCCGTGCTTTTAGGGTTTCCTTCTTTTTCTTTTAAATTTTTAGTTTAAATATAATATTCATTCTTGTAACCACCATTGGTTGATTCGAATCTGGTGAAATGTTATTTACGCTACTTTGTTTTCAATATGGTTTGAATTTCTAGCAATCTATATTTCATTCTTTTAGCCTTAGTACTTGGTACCGGAACGGTATAAGTGAACCACTCTGACACTAAGTATGGCGGTAATACCCTCAAAATTCACATTTTTTTATTTTTCTTTCGGTAATCCTTTTAAATAAAACAAAATTTTCCAAGAATGAATTATGGGGGTGTTACAGCTACATTAGCCCATAAGCCACCAAATGACATTTATTTCCATTTGTTCAACCCCTTCAAGCCAAATACTTTTCTTTCATATACCTACCTACTAGCTATATTCCTAAGTAAATACCCTACCTTGGTCTTAAAACTAGGGATTGGTAGCTAATTGATTAAATTATGGTAGATAAGTCAAAAAGGAAAGCATGTGGGTCTTCGTAAAAAAAGGGAGCCTTAGTGAGTAATTAAGAGTGATTAGCGAGTTTCCACTTTCGATATAGATATGTAGTTACTACTCTGCTGGTTTCCAAACCTATAGCTACAATTGTAGATTTATCCTGCCTTCACCTTGGCCCCATTACAACCCAATTAAGGCCTCTTGATTTTTGTAATGCATACTCTCTTCAAGTGGTGAAAAAGAAGATTTTATGCAAGCATATGGTCATCATTAGATAGGAGAGTTTTGAGTGAAATTATTATCCCTACAAACACACATGAGTGCATAATGTCCACATTTTACTAAAGATAGGAAGCTTATAGCGTTGTTTAACCTTTGTCTCATCAAGGTGGCATTTACACGACCCTAAACTACCTTAGAGTGTCATGATAATTCTGATTTGTACGTCCCCGCTAGAGGGTAGTCTTGCTTTAATTTTTCCAACTATTACCACACATAATATAGGTCGAACTAGACATTTTATGCCATGTTTATGATAGTGGTCCTATCATCTAAAGCTTTGATATCTTTCCTCTCTTTCTGTTGATCTTCTTGTGTTTGTGTATTTGCTTAGGGACAAGAAAATAATAAGAGTTGGTAAAGTGAATATTTTCTATGATTTTCCCCCTTTTTACCTTCACTTTCGGACTTCATTTAATCACTTTCATTTATTTTCCTATGGTTCTAGTCTATTATTTATACTACTACTTTCTTGAGTCTTATGTTGTAAGAATTTCCATAAGAACGCTAACTCCGAGAAAGAACTACAAGTCTTTAGAAAATAGAACCGCACAGCCATGTGGAATTTTATGCTAAAAATTTGAGGCATAGAATCTTACATGGCCAGGTAGTGCACATCTTACATGGCCAGGTAGTGCACATCTTGCACAGCTGTGCAACATTCAAAATCCTATCAACTTGAAAGTTGAGAAGTTGTATGGCCAGGCCATGTAAGGGCCGCACGACTGTGTCGCGATGGTTTTCCCCATAATCAATGCGACATGGCCAGCGTGGATGGGGATTATTTATGGCATGCTTGGTGGACATCTTTGGGGGAGAGAGAAGAGATTCCAGAGCAATTTTAATCCTCATTACCGAGCTATAGCTTCATGTAATTTATTTGTTTCCATTTGATTGATTGTTTTGTAGATTCAAGTTTATATTCATCTATGATTGTCACAGAACAAACATTATTCTCCTCCAGATTATGTTTAATTCAATCTAATACTTCTTCTTCGTATCTTTGCATTGTTGTTATGATTATCATGCTATTTATTTCGTTGATTTTCTTTAAAGATATGAGTGAGTAATCTTCTTTTTAAGGATTGAACTAGGTCCGTTTTAGTGACCAATATGATGAGCTGAAGTATTATATCATATGTTTGATTCATCTATACTATTGCATATGCTAGGTTTAATTGTTATAAAGTGATTTGATGAAATTTAACCTTTTTAGATATAATGTACAACTAAAAGGTTGAGATTATTATTAGAAAGTAGTATGTGTATGGGAATTTAAGTAATCACTAAAGTAGATGTTTAATTCTTAGGGACTATAGAATTGGTGACATTAAATGGATTTAATTTAATTTGTGATTCACGAAAGTAGTCAGAAAATTAGATTAAATACATTCTTAAACCTTGAAAGAGGATAATGGATATAATTAGAATAAATATTCATAGTTATCCAATTAATCTATGAAATATTCGTTGTTTGATCGTTGGTTATTAATTTAGAGACCAAAGTTTGATCTTAGGTTTCACTCTAATTGTTTAGCATTTATAATTACAAAGATTTTTGTAATTGTTCTCGTTATCTACTTTCATACCTCTAATTTATATAGATTCATATAGTTAAAATATTAAGTAGGTCTATTGAATTACCAAGTCCTTGTAGGATACGACCTCAAAATGCTATAATGAATTCCTGTGGTTGCAAAAATAGCACAACAATGAGTTAGAAGATTATGATATAATACAAGAATCAAACAAGAATAGTTCACCCATTGGAGGTCACTGAGTGGAAATAGGATAGTGTGTCAATGGACTTCATGGTTATATTACCTAATACCCTTAGTGGTTTGGATTCAATTTGTGTAGTGGTACGCTGGTTGACTAAGTCTACGGTTTTCATACTAATGAAGTTAACGTAGAGTATAGAGCAGATGGTCGGTTCTTATAGGAAGCATGTGGTTTGGTACCTTTTGGTGCCTAAAGACATTGTGTCAAGATAAGTTTCCAAATTCTTGCCGTACTTCTTGCAAAAGTTGCAATCAACTTTCAGGACACAACTTAATATGAGCACAACCTTCCATATAGCTACGGTTTGTCAAATTGAGCATACTTTTCAAACCTTAAAAGATATAACTTTCTCTTCCATTCTTTAGTTTTAGGGAATTTGGGAGGATTGCTTAAATTTGGTAGAGTTCTCCACAATAACATTATTCATTCAAACATAGAGATGGTACCTTTTGAAGAACTTTATGGGTGGAAATGTCATAGTCGTGTGTGTTCTAGTGAGACCATTATGTTGGGACAAGTGATTTTAGGGGTCACTATTAGGTAGATCAAGATGATTTGAGATAAGTTGAAAGAAAAAAAAATATAGAAATAAGAGCTATCCAAATTTATGAGGGGAGTAGATGAGTTTGAGGTAGGTGACTGAGTTCGTCTAAGAGATTCGTCAACAAAAGGAGTGATGTAATTTGGGCATAAAGGTAATCTTAGCTAGAGGTTCAATGGTTAGTATAAGATTTTCAAACTTGTTGGAGTGATTTCTTACTATCTTGCCTTAACCATTAAACTTCCACATTTGTATAATGTTTTCACATTTCCTAATTGAGGAGGTATGTGTTGGATTTAACGCACATCATTTAACCATAGTCAATTGAGCTTCATGAGATGTTAACTTACAAGGAGTTACCATTGACGATCCTTGATTGCAAGACTCAAGAGCTGTGTTTGAATATTGTTCCACAAAAAAGGTCTTGTGGTTACATCATGGGGTAGAGGAGGCCACTTGGGAGTTTAGGGAGATGATTAAGACATAGTATCTAGAGTTATATGCCTCTATTTGTTATGTCGGTAACGTCTCTTATTTTAAGGAGGTAGTACCCTTATCTTTTGTATTAACCCTTACTTATTGTATTCATTTGGTTGATGGCTTAGAGTTTTCTTATTTTTTTAGCTTACAATAGAACATTTCTTTTGTAGACTTTGGGGACAAACTCTAGTTTAATGGGGTAGTGCTGTAATACCTTATCCCAAAATTCTTTAAAATGTGTTTAAAATTACATTGATATAAAATACATTAGTTTTGGATTTGGAATGGAATTGAAATTTTTATAAAAATATGAATTTTAGGCGTATCGATGACTTGTTTACCTAATTGATGGGCAGGTGCACTGAGGAATTTACATTGTTGTTCTCAACAAACCATTTGAATAGTTTACCCCACACTAATTGATTAGTTGTCCTATAATTTCAGATTCATTTCTGATTTTAATTCAAATCTCTCTCTAATACTTATGAATTCCTCTATTTAAAATCTAATTATGCTAATAAGCATATTTTATTGCTCTACGATTATTTTCACATAACCTACACCATTACATAATTTTAATTAGTCAAAAAATTTCCCAAAAGGTGCTTTTGAGGCAACCTTCACCTTTTCTCTTCTCCCTCACCTATCTCTCTCTCTTTTGGTAACTAGGGTTGCAAGATTAACTTTGTGCACCATATCCTGACTTATAAATCCACTATCGTGCTCATTCTTTACTACACTCGACCCCCAACACCCTATCAAATTAGCCTTCACTTCTTGGTGGCCCACACTCAGCCTTACTAGTCTCATCTCCCTCTAACCTATGAATACTGACCTAGCCTTGCATATATATGTTTCATTTCTAATCAATTTTTATTCAACATTTATTTTTCTTTCTCTTTTATGCCTTCTCTTTGTGGAAAATTTTCTAGAGTGTTGAGCATCCCTTTATTTTCCTTCTTCCCCTCTTTATTGAGCAAAAAACATGGACTTTCTCTAATTTTCTCCCTTCCTTTTGTGAGCATTGTCTTCCTTTCTCTTCTACTAATCTTGGGGTTAGTTATCTCTTGATTTTGTTAAGCAAGGAAGCATTATGATTGAGAAAGTTTGAAGAATTTAGCCCTTTCCTTGAAACCCCATTTTTTAGAAAAAAAATGGTATTTTATTTTCTTCTTTCAATTCTAAATTTTCATGATTTTAATGAAGTTTTGAAAGATGATTTTTGATACTTTCAACTTTAATTCTCTTATGAATCAAGGTTTTGCTTAATAGCCATCAAGTAGGAGCTTTTGTACTAAAAGAATTACTTCAAGGTAAGGTATTCATATCTTTAACATGAATTGGGTTCTGTGGTGTATTGATGTTCCATGTGTTTGGTGTATATGTGTGCATGATCTAATTGTATTTCATGAACTAAGCATGTGATATAATTCTTCCCAAGTTATTAGTAACAAAATTCTCTTATTTTAAGCATAAAGTTGTCCATTTGATCATCATTTGTTTTGTATGTACATTACTATATATCCATGTGATTCTACATATGAAACATGTATTTTGATGTGTGTTTTTACATAGACTCAAGCTAGGATTAATATGGTAAAGTGTGCTAAATTTTTATGTGTGTACCTCAACTTTAGGTATCATTTTACCAAGACCACTCTATCGGTTCCTCAAACCCATTGACTAGTTGTGTGAACAATCCAATGTTTTGAAGTTTTGGATCGGTTGGTCATAAGATTAGTCAATGGGTTTGATAAACAAGTTGATTATTTTGATGCACAACTGATCAATTCGTAAAACCCATCATCTGATGTCCTTGTAGACAAAAGTTGTTTGGCATCTACTAAGACCCATCAACCGAGTGGACCAAACTAGTCTGCTAGTCCATATGACCTCTCGATCAATTGGTCAAATATATTGATTGGTTTCAATGCACACAAAAATGGGTTGGTCTTTGCTTAGATCCATCAACTGATTAGAGCAAGCTAGTCGACTAGTTCCTATGAATAGTCAATCAGTTAGGCTAAACCATTGGTTGGTCCTTGATTGTGGTTTTAGTTCAAGTATGGTACAACCAGATAAGTCGATTGGTCGTAGGGACTAATCTACTTGTCCTACTGGAAGCCACCTTGTTTGTTTACAAATTGTTTTATTTTTCTTAAGCCTTTTCTATTGATACCTCCATGTATTTACAACATTTAAATTATGATTTCAATTGTGATTACCTACATCTAATAAGATTCATCATGATGGTATTTGAGACTTGAATTTGGTTAACTTTGGTATCATCTCTAAACACCTAATTACTAGCTTTTATGCTATGTGAATGAGTTTTGTGTCATCTTTAAACACCTAAATGGTGGCTTTAATGTCTTGTGATGTTATCACTTAGAAAAAAAAAATTGGTTAAATAATTGTGTTTGGTACTATCACTTGACCCAAATTGGTTATGTGTGGATTTTATGTTGATTTGTGACATCACTTGAAAATATAAATTATTGGTTTAAGATTTTTTTGAGCTTTTCTTTTTTATCTCTCTATGTGGCAATCGAGAGATGGTGGGCAGGTCTCCCTTAGTGATATTTTTTACTCAGTACCTATTTCCTTCTTTATAGAATTGTGATTGATAGGGGGTTATGCGCATCTCTTTGAGTTATAGAATTATACTGTGGTAGGCTAGCATGGCATTAGTGTCTAGCTTGGGTGGGTGATGTATCCTAATACAAGAACCCTTTGATGAAGGAGCAAACATTCAAGAATTTGCATTCATAATTATGGAACCAATTAATCTAAATTTATAAAGTATCTCCAACAAAATTAAAGACAAATGGATGGTTACTTTGCTAATAGTATATGAAACACACCATATAAGCTACTAGGCATATACATACATATGCATGGCATGCATGGAGTGCATGGCTGCATGCATGGGGGAAATAATATGTAGCTTGGATGTGCATATTAGTTGATTTAGTTAATTAATTAATTAACCAGTAGAGTTATAAATTAGTTAGAGAATAAAGTATCATAAATCTACCTTTTTGAAGAATATTTATATTCTGGTATCTTTTAGCACATTCTATATTCTAGTATCTTTTAACTAGGTATCTCTTGAAGAATTATGCTTTTTAGCTAGCATCTTGCAATCAGCAGCTTGGTTATATAAGCCATAGAAATCACAATTAGGGTGGACATGAAGAACTGAAGTTGAATTTAAATTGCAAATATTGAATTTTATGTGAGTTTATCTCATGTATAATTGAATCATTATGAATAATTAATATTGAAACCCTTAATCTCTTCATCTATGTGAATTAGAGATTAAGTACTATATTTTCTAAACAAATAACCCACACCCTTCTAGCCATATTCATTGTCTAAACACATCCCAAAATCAAAACCCTAATTCGAAGCCCTAACACTAAGTTTTAAACACAAAACCTAACCCTAAGCCTAATCTTTGAAACTAAACCCTAACGTTAACCCTAGTTTAAAAAAACCGTTCATCATCAAACTCTAATCATCAAATCAACATCATCATCATCTCATCATTATTGAATCATATTCATCACTCATCCATCAATACCACCGAATGATCATCACTATCATCTATTCATCATCATCATTATTCTACCCTATTTAACTATCAACATTCTTAATTCAATACTTTTGAATCTTAATTTTTCCAAATTCCAGCATAATCAAGCATTGATTTTACATAATTGATAATTCTATACTCCCACACACATCACCCTTGCACTTTGTATTGTTCTTTGATTACGGGTGTGGTATCCTAACTTTTTAGCTCTCAAGATGGATACATTAAACTTGTGTTGGGTGAGGTATCCTAGTTATATCTCCCTTGGTATACATCAACCACATTTGGTGGGTGTGGTGTAACAATTTCTGGCAGATGCAATCGATGTGTGGTGGGTTTGATATCTTTGAAGAAAGCCCCTTCGATGTATCTTTACCTTGTGTGATAAGTGTGGTATCCTATTGTGATTATTTATGCCACCATGAATTTATATCATGGTGGAGAACTAGGTGTGGTAAATGGAACTATCTTGTTAACCATTATTTGTGTGAACACTAAAGGAAGAATTCTAATATGGTTATATGATATGGGTTGCGATGTATTTACCATATCTTTATACATCCATGATTTCTATGCATGCATACTTTATTGTACTACTTCTTGAGATTTAGCGTTATGTTGTACCATTATTATATCACCATGTTATGTGATTAAGATGTACTTAATGGTCCTTACTATATTTTAGGTAGTATGTTTTATCAGTACCTTATCATATTGATACTACACTTATTTGGTGATTATGATAATTAGGCTTCTCATCTAGGGAGTAGAGGATGATTTATTATGTTATGACTCTTAGTTGGAGCATGTTGTGGGTGATGACATGGGCTATTAGCTAGCTATTTCTTGGGGTTAGACATTCATGTCCATGCCTAAGAGTTAGGCTGATAGGTTATAAATATTATGCCCACTGCATTGGGATGTTTTGTAATTCTTATTATTTAAACTATTGGCTTGATTTGTGTATTTTTTTTTGTAAGCTCTCATAATCATTGTATCTATAATATTGTTCTCGTCTTTATTATTTTGGATTGTAACGTTAATGTTATGAGCATGCATCTTTTGTTCATTGTTCCCTTTTACCTTGCATTAGGCATGGGTTAGGTGATGATCACACCTATCTCATGGTTAATGTGGTGGTAACATACACTAGTTATATTTTTTAAATGCTTCTATACTGTTATAGAGATAAAATTTTCTGGTTCAAAAGTCGTGGATGTTAAAGAGATGATCAAACTCAATGTTTTATTTATGTATAAAGAATGACCCATCAAAAATTTTAACACTAAGATGTGCAAAAACTATTTCAAGTTTACTTTAATGGTTAAGGTTCTCTAGATGTGTCATGTAGTAGAGTAGGAAACTTGGACAATGAAGGAGATTTGATCAATCTACTCTATTTTACTCATTTGAGCATGATTCTTAGTGTTTAATTTTCTCCAAAAGAGTATTATTTAAGTTACATAGGTTTGGGATCTTATTTCTATTATCATTTCCATTTTAGATTCTTTAACTTTAGGACAAAAGTCTATTTTTAAAGGGGTTGTGATATAATAACCAACCTTCTGCAACCAAAACTTGTGTAGAATCATATTCGATTGAAAGTAATTATTCTATTATATATATATTTTTCTACATCTCTAGAAATATTAGGAACAAAAATGGTGTTTTTGAAACTTTTTGTTATCGCTTTCTTCTTACTTTTACTAGTAGTTTTGGCTTATCTAAGACTTTTGCGATCCTTTTTCTTCCTCTAATCTACATCAAGATTCATTTGTAAAGTGTTAGAGGAAGAATTAGAAGAATTATAGAAGGTTATAGGTAGAGATCATAAAGAGGAAGCAAGGTATGTGGAGAAGGAACAAAATTAAAACCGGTAGTTTGGTTGTAGAGAGAAAATAAAGAAGAAATTATAAATTAAGGTTGCGAATATTCCCACACTTTGATAAAAATGAAAGTGAGGGGTAAATAACACTGAAACCCAAAAACTCTTACTCAAAATTAGACTTTTGTGGGTGAATTTCTCATGAAATCAAAGACCAAATTCCTTTGTGACCGATATGGTGATATTTGAAAAGTACTAGGGAAATGAGCCTCAAAAAATTGAAAACACCAAAATGGAAAATTTAAAAAAAGGAGAGAAAAAAATTAGACACTATATGAATCTTTTGGTGTGAAAATAATCCACTCTAATTATGTACAAAATAGAGAGAACTGAGGAAAAAAAGAAGAAGCATAAGATAATGGTGGTATGGTTATCAACCACCTTTTCTCAATTTTTATTCCATAAATCCATTAGAGGTAATGATAAATATTTTACTAATGGTCAAAAATTATTTATAAGTAGAGCTTGATCACCAAGATTTAAGATTGTTGAAGAACTCTATATTGGAAATTGGGTTCAACAATTTCTCAGATCAAGCAAATGAATTTATTGGTCTGGCATATCCTTCAATCGGTTCCATAGATAGATTAAGTTTCTAAAAAAAATTGAATGGTTATGTTGAAATAAAAATAAGGATGAAAAATAACGATCAATTGATCATTTCTCACAACAAATCAACTAGTATGATAGATAAAACATATTATTCCTCTTTTTCTAAACTTTTCTTGATCCTTTGCAAATCATACCCAAAATAAATTTCCAAAATATGATCAAACACTACCAAATAATCATGAAGAAAAATAACTTGAACACAATAAAGGCCTAATTTAAAGGATATTATATAAAATGGTACAAAAGCAAACATGTGAGTTAGGGTTAAGAAATAGAAATGAAGTATTGCAAAAACAAAACTATAGTTTCCACTTTAATAAAAGATGTAATATAAATTTCAAAATAACATAATGTTATAGAAATTCCTAAATAGTTAAGGTGTTTTGAGAAATGGGGTATTACATTATTTTAGTTGGCTTGTCAATTATAAGATGTAAAGGTGGGTATATA
The DNA here is from genome assembly GCA_030549775.1 of Tamarix chinensis. NCBI lineage: Eukaryota > Viridiplantae > Streptophyta > Magnoliopsida > Caryophyllales > Tamaricaceae > Tamarix > Tamarix chinensis. The sequence continues at coordinate 85,005,076 of CM060176.1, read as the reverse complement.
TTCATCTTCAAGCTAATAATGTCCATATGACTCCACTTAGAGGTGTGAAAGGATTCTAATTTTTGAGTGGGGACTCTTTTTGTAGGTGCACCAACTCACCACAATTTTTGATGTCACATGTAGACAAAATCAGATCTTTAAGAGCTATAAAACTAAAATCTTTTTAGTAAAACCCTAGCTTATTCAGCATAGAAATTAGATTAGCACATATAAAAGCCACTTAAGCTACCCATTCCCCAATTACTCACATTGCTAATCATGATTAATAAAAAGGCTAGAGATTTTAAAATATTTAGGATCATAAAGGTTGAGTCTCTAAATGAAACATGATTATCAACAATCAAAATCTCTAATGCCGCTTATAATTCCGATCAAAATTACTTACTCAAATATTTCATTCACACGAGTTTACTGATGCCAAAACTTAAAATGTAGAGGGATTATGATGTCTCAAAAATAGAGGCAGTAATTCCCGTACCTAATAAATTTTAGGTGCAAGCAAAAAGTAACATCATACCTAGCAATTAAGTGTGAGGTACATTTAATTCCATGATAATATATACAATAAAATAGATGGAAATTAGCAAGTATAATGAAAACATGTGACATAAAAGTTATAAGAAGAAGAAAATTTTCAAATTAAGATCCTCTAAATCAATCCTAGTTTGACTCACCATAAGTATAACAGTGAAATAATTAAATTAGGGAGTATCATCAAAATATTTTTATGGAGCCACAACTATCCATTGAATAGATAATGAGTTATGAAAGAAAATTCATTAGTATAATAGCATAGAGAAAACCTACACACAATACCAAGAATGGAAATTTTCAAATGGAGCACAGAAAATGTATCGTAATAGGAAATATATGGAATTAGTACAACGAATAACATATATAATTACCAAAATGATCATCATGCATCTATCATGACAATCCTTAAGCCCACTTTCTCAACATGACCACACTCTTAACCACATGCAAAATCATTAAGTGATAGAAACCATCCAAATTACTTAATTACATTGTGTTTGGGGACCCCATTATTATCATTTAATGGAGCAGACTGATAAAAATCTAAAAGGAAAACACTCCTCCAAATAATTCTTATCTTGTTGAATAAATATGTGCAACTCTTAGAAACAAATGCTCCTAGTCACTATTCTCATCTTATGAACAAAAATAGTACAACATTTTGGGTAGAATGCTCATGGCCACTATTTTTATTTAGTGGACTAAATTGATATAATTCCCAAGGTATATTGTTCCTGACTACTATTCTATCGAGTAAAATATATTGGTATAACTCCCATGGAATAACCCTCCTACAAAATATTCTTACCCAATCTAATGGACGACTACAACTTCTCCTCGATGCATTTAATCTTCTACTTTAAATGTTAATGCTTTACTAAGAATCAAACTAGTGTAATCCATATCAATATAGCCAAGGGTAATGGACAAAGAAAACTACCAAACCATCAATAAAAACCTATCAATTTCTAAACACTATTTGAAGCATTAGAGAAAAAAACTAGGAGATGTAAAAAGTAAATCTCATATATTCTTGTACGAAGGTAGAATAGTACCCTCTAATGATAGAACTTAGAGATATGAAATACACTAATCATGCTACACACAAAAGTATTATAGGTCCTCAAAATTAGGCTACATAATTCTTAGGTATCAATACCTCGTATTGGGCTCATAAGTCACCTATAGAGTAGAGTAGGGTGGTACTACGGTACTAAGGCACATGAGTGAAATCAATCTAAACAAAATCTCATCTCTATGGGTAGTTAACTCTATAGAGTAAACCATTCCCAAATATAGAGGTATTCCACTTATTAGTATTTTATTAGATAATCACATATATTGCACAATACACACATAATTCTAATATCCTTACTAAACCATTTTTCTTTTACTTTCCAATTACTTAATTTAACCATAAGGCTAATGATCAAACAAGGGTTAACCTAACACTCTACAAAGGTGATCTTAGGTGTATTTATTCACTTTTAGATATATTAGGCCATAAATGACTAAAATGCCTTTGAAACATAGTATACCATGATTTTATTCATTTTTAATTATAATATCTTTTTAATTAATAATATCTTATGAAATAGCTAGAATATGATAATCAAAATTTTTAATCATTTAAGTCAATTACTACACAAGGAAGATTATTATTTCACCCTTACACATAATTAAGCACATAAAATAATAACATGCATATTTAATTCCTAAAAGTATCATACTTTCATTCTCAACATCATATTGTACCTCTTAGACATATATATTAAAGGAAAAAACATGGACACTTAAGAGACCAATATCCCCCAAGGGCATACGAATAATATAAGTCATCCAAAATTATCTGTCAACATGATAAATCCAAATTCGTATACATATATCTATCATGAAAAATTAATCCACGACATTAAAACAATTATACAATGATTAAATGCACAAAAAATTAGAAATATCTTAACATCATCCATTATTAGGAAAAATAATACAACATAACAAGACATATCAAATCTTAAATATGTTATTATACAAACCTAATATGTCATTATGTGATCTTGAAATTTTAGTAATGAATAAATATGATGATAATTCCTCATAAATAGAAAAATACTAAAGATAAAACACTATGCAAGCCTCTACTTAAAACCTTATACATTGCTTAAAAATAAATCAAAAAAAAATCACATATTAGTAGCTAAAAAGTTAATAACTAATCATTAAAAATAAACTCAACAAAGCATAACACAAATTGATCAAGGCTAGAATTGTTGAGGGAAAAACATAGATAAATCACATTGAGAGTGAAGCTTAATATGAGCTTCTCATGCAAAGAGAGAATACCAACTACATAGCACAAGATTATCCATGCATACTGTGCATGTAATGGCTTTATACATGAAGCATAAGCTCAAAAAGTAGGGTGTATAGTCGGCAACAAGTAATGTAAGATGCAAGCTTGGTAAGTAGTGACACAAGGCTCACATACATCATAGGCTAAGTATCTCACACAAAATCTTGACAACGTGCAACACAATTTCTACATGCATATGGTTGACAAAACACATCACAAGCCTAAGATGCATGCTCAAACTTAGTTTAGTATAGAAAGAATCCTATATTGGGTGAATAGGGTTTAAAGGTATAAAAATGGTAAATAAAAAATTTACGGAAAAATTATGATGTTTTAAAAGAAAATTACTCTCTTAATCAAAAGCACGAAGCATTTATCTTTTGTATTTGAATATTTATTATTTAAATGATAATTACTCCTTTCTTCATTTATGGGTATATTATCATCATGACCTTCTGGGATCTTTTTTACAATTTGATGTAGTTATTCTATTTATGTTTATGGATCAACTAATCACTTTTCCTAGAAGATTTTGGAAACACAACCTCAATATAATGAGTTTCAATGAGAGTTGGGGTTGGTTACAAAGTATCTCACAAATTAAATAATTATGAAACTGAAAGAGCAATTTAAAAGTGTAATAAATGTAGAAAAAAAATATATATTCTAATCAATGAGTAATTTCTATTTGAGTTGAAGGATCATAAACACATTTTAAAATATCTTCACTTATGTTGAATAAAAAAGTGAGTAGATGAGAATTAGTTATAAGAAGGAGTAAAGAACTTATTTGTGCAACTAATGATTACTCAAAAGTTATTTGTATGCTTCCTTATAAATGTTATTTAAACTTACGCACTATTATTTAGTCATTGGAGTAAAATAGCAAGTATCCATTTCACAATAAAGTGGTAGCTTTTTTTTTTAATATTTAACAATGACCAATCAATCTATTTGAAAAACAAGTCAATTATTTATATGGACCAATAAATCGGTTGTTCAATCTTGTTGGAAAAATAAGTTTTAACTTTAGATAAAAAGTTACAATTAGACTAATTAGTCAATAAGTTATAGAAAATACTTGATTGGTTATATTTTGTAAAAATTCGGTCCTATGAAAATATTTGAACAACACCATTATTTAGTAAACAAGTCAATGTATCTTTTAGGGAAGTTGATTATTTTTTTTAAACCTATTAATCAATTTACTCCATACACAAAACCATTTTATGCTTCATATTAAACCTTATCTTAGTTACTCAAACAAGTTAATTTGTTTACTCAAAATAAGTCTATTGGTTTGATGAAACAATTTAATTTGTTTAAATAGAGATAAATTGATTTATATTGGAGTAAAATTCATGGTCTAGTTAGCCAAACAAGGAAATTAGTTTTCAATTAGTATGGTGAAACCATTTGATGTGTTTATACAAAAATAAATGGGTTTCTATAATAGAAAATCCTATGGATTGATTAGTAAAACAAATCAATCATTTTACCAAACTAGTTAATTATTTCGGTGAAACCATTCAATGTATTATAGAAGAGACAAATGGGTTTGTACAATCAAAACCCATGGAATTATTAGTCAAACTAGTTTATCAGCTTTGAAATCTATTGATTGGTTTACTTAGCAAGCCAACCTATTTGAGTATTAACAAGTCGAATGTTGTGGGTTTGAAAAAAATGGTTGATTGGTCTTAAAACCATTTGATTCGTTCTAACTAGAACTATTATGACAAAAAAAATTATAGAGTTATTATTAAAAAAATCTTGAGGAAAAGTTTACAAGATCCAAAGACATTCAAATCATAAGTATTTTTCTCATCCCACTCTACCAGATAACATAAGAGATGAAATATATAGCTTGAGATCTTGAGTCTTGATTGTTGTGATATAGTCTTCTCTAGTGATTTAAAACATATTTACATTTTTAATTGTGCACATTGAGAAATGAATTGAGTAATTGTTTTTCGATCTCTTTATTATCAATCATTATTTATGCACACTTATGAAAAAGCATTAGTTCTTTAAAACCAATTCTAATCATGAAACAAATAGTTTGAGAGTGAAAATGTAAAAAGGAGAATGAATATGAAGTAGGAAAGAATTTTACAATATTATTTTTAATTTATCAACTAATCAAATTTTAATTTGAACTTCATATTCTATCCCATTTTTTTCATCAACCAAAAGAGATAAGAATGGGCCTACAAAATTGTAACATGTAAAAAATGGAGACAACCATTATGAAGCCCCAAGATAAATGTTGCCCTAAACAAGTGCTTAGAAATGAAAATGAAGAATTATGCATTAAAGAAATATGAGAAATGCTCTCCCTAAATGATGTTTATATGCACAAGTGAAGATCATATATTAGTTATGAATCATTAATAAATTAAGAGTTTAGTGTGGATATCCCCCTTTTAATGCAATGTATCTACAAAGTCCATAGTAACATCCCATTTTTCAATATGGTCTTTAATGAAGTGATGTCTTCTTTCAATATGTTTGCACTAAGAGTGTTAAATGGGGTTCTTAGTGGGGGAAATAGCATTAATGTTACCACACCTAGTTGAAGTTATTTCAATTTTAATTCCATAATAATTTAATAAATGTTTCTTCTCAATTATTTGTGTATCATAAGCATAAACTTCTATATAATCTACACTATTATTACATAATGCAACAATAGATTGTTTCTTGCGATGTCAACTAAATAAGGATTCTCTTAAAACTTAACAAGTACCTAAAATCTTCTTCATATCAATCTTATATTCTAAAATTTCATCATCAAAATAGCCTCTAAGGTCCAAAAGTGTATCATTAGGGTAAACACAGCTCTAGGTTATGAGTGCATATTTGATACCTATGAATACTATTAATTATAGTCCTGTGATATTTCTATGAATTAAATTAAAAATTAACATATAAGCATACACTTACCATAATATTGGGTTTAGATGATATAAGGTAAATAAGTATTTTAATAACATCTTGATATTGCTTTTGATCAACTTTTTTACCTCCTAAATCCATTTGTGGGAGTATTGGAAGCTTTGCTCTTGTTCATTCGAACTTATTAAGTAGTTAATCCTTTTTACTTCTCTTGGATGTCAAATATTTATTCTTTTGATTTCCTGATTTTAGCTCCAAGTAAATAAGTGAACTCTCCCATAATGCTCATTTTGATCTTAATGTAAATAAAAATGAAAAAACTCCTTTCACATAGACTCTTTAATCACATTGAATATTATATTATCAAGATATATTTGGAAAAAAAAATCCTTCATGGTTTTCTTATGGAATAGAGTATCAATTGTACCCATTTCAAAATGTCTTTCTAAAAGAAATTTATTTAGCCTTCAATACCAATCTGTTGGTCCTATTTTAAACCATAGAGTGATTTGTTGGGATTATAAGTTTGATTAATTTTTCAACTATTTTTAAAACATGGTGGTTGCTGAACATATATATTCTATTAAATAATACCATTCAAAAAATAACCATTAACATACATTTGATATAATGTAAAACAAATGGATGATGGAACTACACCAACCAAATCAATAACCTCAAGTAGAGTAGGGGGTGTAGTGGTTTCTTTGAAATCAATTCCTTTCTTTTGTTAATAACCTTTGAAAGCTAATAAGAATTTATTTTTAGCCACCACACCACCCACATCAAGTTTATATCTATTGACCCATTTTTCCCAAATGATGAGTTTATTTGGAGATAAAGGGACTAATTACTAAACTTGATTTCTTTCAAATTAGTTTAGCTTATCTTCCATTGCTATGATCTAATTTGTAACATTCATGGCTTCAATGTGATAATTTGGTTCCATTCAAGATAGAAATGATAAATAAATGCATTTATTACCAAGAGATGACCTTATAGAAACTCCTCTTGTTGGGTCACCAAATATGACCTCATGAGTATTTCCATAGGAATATCTCGATGCTCTAGGAAGATTTGTTCTTAATTATTATTCTTATTGATCAATTAGAGGACCTTTATCCTTTTCTTCTTATTGTTTGTTTTACTTTTCATAATTTTCCAAAAGGTTCTCACTTTTGATGGATTTACCTACTTCTTCATCTTGGTTACCCTACACACTTAAGTAAGATTCATTAAAAGAAACATGTATGAATTATTCAACCAAAATTGATCATTTGTTAAAGATTTGGTAAGCCTTATTATGTAAAAAGGTAGCTATTGAAGATACCTTCATCCACTTTAGATTTGAACTTGCCCAAATTTCTGTCTTTCTTTTTAATAAAAACAAAATTGCAATCAAATGTGCAAAAATAATCCACATTCATTTTTTTTTACCCTTGTAAAACTCATAAAGAGTCTTCTTCAAGATGATGTGGATGAGACTTTATACATCAAGTAGTTTGTAGTGGCAATAACTTTGTTTAAAAAGTATTACTAAAGCTTAGAGGCATAAAATTTGATTCTTGTAACCTCCTCCAATGTTCAAATTTTCCTTTTTACCACAACATTTTTTTATGGTGTCCTTGGAGCCAAGAAGTTGTGAATGATGCCATTTTGATCGTAGAAATCCTTAGAGGTGGAATTTTCAAACTCCTTATCATGATCACCTCTTATAGCATGGATCATTGTTTTGTTTTCTACTTACATTTTATTAGAAAGCTTATAAAGGGGTTGAAAACATCATCTATAGTAGATAGAAATAATGTTCATGCACAACATAATTAATTCTCAACAATGACTAATGAATAACTAGAACCACCCATGATAAAAGTCTAAATATGATCGAATAGATCTATATGCAACAACTCAAGTGGTTGAGATGTTGTCACAACACTTTTAGTTTAAATGAAACCTTATGTTATTTTCCTTGTTTATATGAATCACATAATCAATATTTTACAAAATTCAACTTTGGAAGGACACACACTAGGTCTTTTCTATCATGTTTTTTCAACAAATCTATGCTATTATGTGCAATGCCCTTATGCCACAACCATGAATCAATATCAATTGCACTTAAACATGTATTATGTAATTTAATTTATTTAGAATGAAGTACATATACATGGATAATGTCTGGGTATATAAATAGAATGGAATTATATATACCATTTGAATTCATGAAATGTGAATGAGAGAAACCATATATAAAATATTTATCACATAGTTGACTACTGATAATCAAGTTGTGCTTAAGGCCATTAACTAAAATCACAGCATTAATGAAAGTTTTATAGTTATCGATACTAATGTTAGCAACATAGATGATCTTTCCTTTTGATTTGTCTCTAAATTTCATTCTTCTACCATCATAAAGACATAGCTTGGAAATTATGACCTAATCACCAATCATGTTCCTTGAGCATCCATTTTCTAGGTACCATGTCTTGCTTCTTGTTTTCATCTTGAAGTAAAATGTTGAATCACAAATGTCCTAGCTAAGGTACCATTTTAATGGGTCATTATTGTCTTAGTGTTCAATTATCAAGTGTTTGTTTCCTTAAGTTTCCATACCTTCTTGAATTTTGAAACCACATTTAATATTTTTAGGAAATTGATAACATGAAGCAACATGACTATTCTATTACACATATTGAAAAATATTATCATTTTAAGTGTAGAAGTGAATATTTATTTTCATGGCGTTCCAATATAATTAACATGAGTGTCCATTTTTCCCACACACATTACAAGAACAAGATGCAAGAAAGGCATGTACTTGATGAACCTTTGAGTCTTTCACAAAAAAAGTTTTTTATTTTTAGGAATTTGATTATCTTCTTATCACCATAATGTAAGCCCTTATACGTCTTATAATACCATTGAGCACAAAGAAATCAATTTAATTATGACACCCTAAAATTTTGAACCATAAACATTTATTTTTATGATCATGTGGAAGTGAATTAAAAGTAAAAATAGGAAATGTTATCACCACATCATCCATGGGAGATGTGTAATCATCATCCATGGGATATGTGTAATCATCACCCAACATATGTTTGATGGAAGGCAAAATGGGAAAAAGAACAAATGATTACATTGTTAATAGAAGGTCAATAAGAATAAAGATGAGAATAAAATAGGTAAGAATGAGGGCTACAAAAATAATATACAAGAAACAAATCCAAGTGATAAAATAGAAAGAAAGAGAAAAAACCTCCCATCAAAATGGGTGAAATATATCTAGGTTGATTAATCTAACTCCTAATAACACAAAAATGTAAGTATCAATCCCTAAGTAATGGTGAGATATGGGCCCACTACATTATCATCAACGTATTCAAACTAGGAGTTTTAATAGAATTCCTTTGCTAATTGGATCAAAGATTGAATCAGTATAGTGACATCATAAATGTAATATCATTATGGTGAGGTACTAGTAAAGCAAACTACCTAAAACATAGTAAGAGCTCATGCGGTACATTGAAGCTACATAGTATCATAATAATGAGCATACTTAAATAATATAACATCCAATATCATGGTTCTAATGTAATAAGGCAAGCGAACATAAAAATCATAGGAGAATAATAATATTGATCAGGCATTAGATTCATATAATAGAAACTATATTGTAATTCTTCATTTAATGACCACATTTTTTTAAATTATTAAGATTTTCAATTCATCCATACCCATTCCTCCACCACGAGCAAAATTCGTTGAAGGATAACACACATAATTGGATATGACACACACAACATAGATTAGAGTAAATCAAATAAGCTTTTCACTAAGGATATAACACCCACGACAAGTGGTTAGAATACATTGATGGGCTTGTATTGACATAGCTTACCCACCACACCTTTAGTATATCTATCATAATGGCTACACAAGTTGGGATACCACACCTACCTAAGTGATTAATAAATAAAGAGCCAACAGGCTTGTACTCAAACACCTCACTAACTATAATTGGACACTGATGCCATACCGACCTACCTTATTATTATCCTACTCTCAAAAATATGTGCATGCCTATAATAACCCGTACTAAAATCTATAAAAGAGTCTTTAATATTACATTTGATGCAGGAGCATCCATTGAACATAATGATTGTCATATTCATTCTAATCCTCAAGGTAAGGAAGATGATTTAGATTTCTTAATGTTGGAGCCTATCATGTTAAATATTCTTGATAATTCTAATATGCTTGACATTTAAAAAGATTCAAGTTATTCTTTTAGGTATGTTATATATTTGCAAGAAGATGATGTTCATACACATTGATGTGTACAAGTATTCCAAGGCATGCAAGGATATGACATACATGGGATGATATATTACAAAAAGATATAAAGTGATGATATTCATTATTTGTATAAACTTGTTGTAAACCCTAACCCTAAGTATATTTTATGTAAGTTAGGGTATGGCTATAATTTCATGTATGTATCTTAGTCACTTGTATAGCTTTGAAATATTAATCCTTAGTATCATTTAACAATGAAATTATGCTTTAGATTAAGATTAATATGGGCTTAATTCAACCATGATTAATGGGCTAGATTAATTAGGATACTCAGCTAGTTTAAGCTAGTCACCACTGAGCTTATTCTCTCCTATATATACCTTCCTTGTGCGTAGCATTTGTATGCAGAATGAATAATAATCTTTTGATCAAACTTTGAGCAAGATAGATAAAGTCTAATCCTCCCTTTTAGGTATACATTGAGCAAGGAAAATTTGGGATTAACCCTTCCTCAAACTATCTTCAATTCGGCATATTTGAAGGACTTACAAATTTATCGAAACATCCTTCACTTGTATCTTCAAGTTCTTCGCCTACAATCCATCAATTCACTTCATTTATTTTTCATTAGATCGTGGGTGAAAGCTTCTAATACAAATTTCAATCCAACCTTCCGTTACTTTGATAAAAACCACATCAACATTAACATAAAAAAATTAATTTTCATGTTGGAAAGGGCGTGAAATTCTAATGCAGATGTAAATTTTAGTTGCATCAATCAACTAGTGTGCCTTATAAATCGAAAAGTATATTAAGAAACTCATATTTTTATTTAGTGATAAACTGGTTGAATAGTTTGGTCAAACTCATTGAATTATTGACATAAATTTTATAACCTTTTTTTCTTTTTATTTGAATCTCTTTCTATTATTTAGAAAAGCTACTAATTAGAATCTATTTTTGGTAACTAGTATGTTGTGGTGCTTTGGAAATATTTTTATCTTATTTAGATAATTCCATGATTTTAATTAGCTAAGACTTATCCTAAAATTACTTTTATGGTATTTCTCATCTTTTCTCTCTTCCCCTCATTTCCCTCTCTCCTATGGAAGCTATGGCTATGTGTTTAACTTCCTATACCCTCTTCCCTAACTTATCAACCTTCTATCATGTGCCCTCCTCACTATACTATACGTCTTTTACACCACCTTACATTTCTTTCACACTTAGTTTCCCATACTCAACTAGTACATCCTTTTCTATTTCCTCCCCTTAAGGATGTTAGCATAGCTCTCCCTTACACTCTAATCCTGATTCATTTCCACTTCTAATGTTCTACATTTGTTATCTTCTCCCATTACCTTAGTAATTTATACTAAGTATAGAGATATCCTTCATTATCCCCTTTTCTCTTCTCTATTATGAAAAAATAGTCTTGTCTCTTTTTCCTCATCCTTTAGTTGAATCTCATATCTTCTTTCTTCTCCTATTCTTAACCTTAGCTATACCTTATATCTCTTAAGCAACGAATGATTAAGCATTCGACAAAGGTTGGAGATCTTTGGTTTTTTCTTTGAATTTAATTCTAAAAAGAAGAAATTGAGGCCTAGGTAGAATCCATGAAGATAGGATTATTTCTATGTTAGATGATTTGCTTGGAGGCAAGGCATCCTTACCTCTATTCTGAATAAGGTTTTGTGTTGTTTGTTGTTGTTTTGAGTGTTCGGTATGTTCCATGATGTGCATATAAATTTTTGAGTTCCTTTCATAAGAGCATGTCACCATGTTTTAATTTATGATGTTATAAAGTATGTTCAAGTATTTTGGTATTAAACATCAGTTTAGTGAAATTAAAGAATGATCTTGTTGAGTATTGATTCCTACGAAATGTATATGAATTCATATTTGAAGTATGAATTTTTATATGTTTTAAATATAGAAGGATGATAGGATTAATCTTGAAATGATTAAAAAAAATTTATGTGTGATTTTACATTTAGGAGATGTTTCACCGAGATATGTTGATTGGTTTGCTATAACCATCGACTAGTTATATCAGCTGTCACTTGGCTATGTCACCATGAATGGGTGTTGCTTGAATATTAAATTGATTTGATTAACCAACTATTTGGTCTTTATAAATATTCAATCAATTTGTGTTACCCATTAACTAGTTGCTTTGTGACCTTGACTAATAAACTAGTATGATTAATCTCATAAACTAGTTCTAATGAATAGTTAATTGGTTGAACCAACAAGTTGATTTGATTTTATGTGAGCTACTTCTCCTCAAGTCTTGTGTAATTCCCCCATATTCCACTACCAGATTGTAACACCCCCAAATTTCACTCTTGAAAAAATTTTTTTTGAAAGAATAAAGCGGAAGCTAGGAGCGAATTTGGGAAATGTTACCGCCACATCTAACACAAGATAAAAGTCAACCATCTATCTCATGTTAGATGCAAGGCTAAAAAAAACCTGTTAAACAATTAAATCCGAACTTTAAAAGCATAACAACGTTACGAGAATTTAAAGTCAATTTCAAAACCCCTTGGAAATTTAAATACAACACTCGTAACTTCCAAAGACGAATACAATTAAACAAAACAGATTCCGAAGGATAAATATCCGGATCGCCTACTCACACAAGCCAAGCCTTCCACCCCCAATTTAGTAACCGATCAAAACCTGCATCAAAGGTCTGCTCCCCACCATCGGTGGATCATCACAGGACCCATTCAACCAGTGTAGTATCAGTACGGGTCCAATACTGAGTAAGTCTCACTACCCTATCTTATGAGAGAGACGTAAACGATAACATCAAATACATATTAAATTATGATACAATACGTTGATACAATACCATACATACTCACAACCACAGCAGGAATCTTGCCATACACCTACAGTAACATATGAAAATATATAAATCCCTATTTAAACATATAGGGCGTAGTATAACCGAAATATAAAGTGACTCATGCGCCTCAAGTAGGAATAATCCATATTATTGGATACTCGACGCGTGACATACTCACGAAAGCAGCATGTAGTAATACAGATAATAAAAGCTGACCATAGTCCAATTAGACTTATTTTCTTTGAGTCTTTATTAAAAGTAGTCATTTCACACTACAATATTTATTAATCCACGTGAGTGCGGGAACCCCACTATTATAGCCGGTGGACCAGAATATATAAACTCAGGGCAGAACGCTCCTGACCACTATTATTCGCCGGTGGATCGGTCTCCAGGGCAGAACGCTCCTGGCCACTATTATTTGCCGGTGGACCGGTCTGGCCCCGACTCGTATGGTGTTTCACTGTAAGTGTTTGTGACCCATTCTTTATTCTTATCAATAATATATTCATTCCACACATATTCTTTAATAGTCCATGTGAGTGCGGGAACCCCACTATTATAGCTGGTGGACCGGAAAGTATACACTCAGGGCAGAACGCTCCTGACCTATTATTATTTGCCGGTGGACCGGTCTCCAGGGCAGAACGCTCCTGGCCACTATTATTTGCCGGTGGACCGGTCTGGCCCCGACTCACACGGTGTTCCACTGTAAGTATTTAATATCTTTCCTATGTCTTATCGATTTTATATTTGGTTTGCTGAGCACGGTAACCCCCACTATTTAGCCGGTGGACCGGAAATCATACAGGGCAAAACGCTCCCGACCACTATTGTTCGGGTGGCACGGTCTCCAGGGCACCCCGGCTCCTGGCCACTATTATTCGCCGGTGGACCGGTCTGGGTCCGGCTCAGCATCTTCCTCTTTGAGTGATTAGTATCTTAATGTATCTTATTGAAAATGTTTTACCCTTGACATGCATGGCTAACTATATCCACACTTACCCTCCTAGGAGGGCCCATCCCATATCTTGGAACTCGTGCACCCCTTATCACACCTCGATATCCATTTCCCTCTATACTTACACATAATAAAACCAACTCCTAGAGTATGAATTAAGGCACAACACCTCGTGACATCAGACTCCACCCGCCATTAGCCTCTAGGGTTTCCCTTGAAACCTAGTTGGACTATGTGGTCCAACCTCCTCTTACTTCACTACCATTAATTCATCTATCCTCAACACCTCATCTCGTTCAGGTCCAATCCCCAAATCATATCGTTTTACCCATCGATTCTACCCGTGACCCTAAAACTCTAGTTGGCCACTTAAACTCTAGTACCTTTCTTTTCCCACAAGTAACCTCTCCTTTTCACCCAATATTTCTTCTCCCTCAAAACTCCCTTAATCATTCCTTATAACATAAACTCTCACTCTCAACCCGCACCTCACTCACCGTTAATCATTTTTACTTTCGCCTTTTTCCAGATTATTAATTCTTCCCAAAACTCTAATCGGGTCCCTTATACTCCCTTTTAGCAACTCACTTCCCATTTATTTCTTTTTGCCCTTTTATCTCCATGTCATAATAATAATAATAATAATAATCGCCCTAGCATGCATGTCCTAGAGGGTTACATCATATCACAGCACATCATAATCACCACATATGAATATCACATTCATGTCGTAAGAAAAACACATACCACATACCTTAACTCCAAGCTGCGCTACTCATAAAACACATTAAGGACAACCATGCAATACACAACTGGACATGGTATATATACAAAACATCCAAGGCATGCAAGTCACATAACACGTAGGGACCTTAGCCACATCCTTACGAAATACCCATAAGTAGAGGTAAGTAGAGAACTTACCTAGATCCGAAGCTAGCTAAGCGAGATAAAAGGGAGAGAGATCACTAGCTCGTGGATCCACGAGAAAGCTTTCCTAGATCCGATAGAAATTGAAAACTAAATTAGAAATTATCCTATCAATCAATAATCCACATATTCTAATTAAATAAACATAAACGACACAAATGATCTTTCTTAAAAAACGTGTCCAAAAATTAAAACTTAAAAGCATAGCTCTATTAAAATTTAAGGTTAAAACTAAATCAAAACGGATTAATACAAATATCACTTGGGACATTTCACTTAATTTGGAAAGCCCGAGAAAGAATAATTGATCTATAGTTAATTTATCGAAAATAACTTATTTATTAGGTTTTACAACTAATTAGGTACCTAACCATTTACATAGAACCAAATCCAAACCGATTAGGTTAAAAGAATTTAAATGATTTAAAAACCCAAAGATAGAATTCGATAGATAAAATACACATAGCAAAATCAATTTATAAAATCATCCCAAAAAATTAGGGTTTTTAATACTTAAACCACAAATCGGCCAAATCACTTTGATTACCTCAAATTGATAGTTTTAAAACACAATTAAACTAATTTTAGACAAATCTAGACAATCAAATTCAACAAACGATCTTTTGATAAATCAATTCCAGATGATCAATTTTCAAAATTAGAGTTTTAAAGTCCACGACATAAACGCAGGTAATTCAAATCGATTAATTCTAATTAAAGGTATTAGAATACAATTAGGCTCATTTCAACTACTTTTATAAATTTAATTTTAGCAAAACAACTATACAAATAACCAATCTATAATCCCCACTTAAAATCTAGGGTTTTAGACCCGAAAATGCAATTCGGTAAAATTCTATAAATTTAATCAAATTGAATGTTTAGAAATGCAATTAAACACATTTTATAACATATCAAATAATCAATTGCTCAAAACCAATAAAGGAAATACGCAACTTAGCACAATTAGGGTTTTTGAGCCCGAAACGCAAATCCGATTAATTCTTGCCAACACATATCAATTGACGGTTTGGAAATGTCATTAAACATATTCTAATGTAATTTATGTAGTCAATTGAATAAAATAACCCGATTACAAAATATAATTTAAACCCACGGGAGTTTTGACCTAAAAATTCAATTCCGATAAGTTACGCACAATTTTCCCAAATCAACACTTCCAATATAAATTAAATATATTTTAACGATATTATAAAATCAATTGAACGGAACGGCTCAATTATACGACCCAATTTCATTACACCCGAAATTTGACCTAGGAATCAAATTCCGATAAAACCTGCATAAATTTCTCAAATTAACGGTTCCAAAATGAAATTTGATACATTTTAAAACATATTGTATAATCAATTTGTCCGAAATTGAAAAAAAGGGCGGATCCGAAAAATTCAGGCATAACGACGACCAAAATCTAATTTTTTTGAAATCTCAACATAACAATACAATTAACCTATCCAAATTAATCTTACAGCACATATATATATATAATCAACCAATCAATTTAGCTTTTTATAAGCTAATTCATACCCAATTAATCAAAACAAGGGTTAGGGTTTTTCGGAAATTATACCAAACGAAAAACGACAAATCGGGCAAAGGAAGGGGGGAAGCTTCGTTGGGGGAGGGGGTGGCTCGCCGGTCATCACCCGAGCTCGCCGTGGCCGGACGGCGGGCACGGCGGTGCGGCTTACTGTTGCTTGTGTTGTCGCCCGCTGCTGCTGTCCACGCGTTGCTGCTGGTGGCTGCTGCTGCTACAGTGGCCTTTTCTATGGGTTGCGGCGTCGCCGATTGCAGGTCGGTCGGTCGTGGCCAGCGAAGGAGAAGGGAGGAGCTGGGAGAAGAGGAGAGGCTGAGGTTGCGAACAGGGATAACGCACAGGGTAGGGGAGTCGGGGAGCAAGGGCAGGGAAAGAGAAGAGAGAAAGAAAAAGAAGAGAGGGGGCGGGTACCGACGGGCTTGGTTTTTTTTTTTTTTTTTTTTTTTTTTTTTTTTTTTTTACAATGGACCTAAAACAAAATACCTAAGTTAAAAATTATTGTCAGAATATTTTATCTCAAATTTATTAAACGAAAATATTTCGAAACGATCCAAACGCTTTAAAATTAATAAAAAGCTATAAAGAATTTCAGAAATATTTTCGGAAGAATCTATCAACGAACGTAAAAAATTTATATTATTTATATAAATATATTATAAGACCCCGAAATAATATTTAAAAACATATAATATCATTTTAAGTAAAATTCTAACAAACCGAGACTAGTGTAAATAATTCCAAAATCAGTTTTCGTAAATCAAAAAGCATAAACATGAAGAAAATTAATTCCATAAAGAAATTCATAAATAAACTCGAAAATCTTTTTAATTTAAAATTCCCAAAAAATTATTACGATTCCCTAAATGAATAAATTTAAAGTCGGAAATATTTTCTACGAATAAATTCATTAAAATAAATTTAACTATTTAAACAGAAATTCTATAACTTAAATAATATATTTCGCTTCAAAACAAAGCCGTAATCACATGACGAAGTTATAATCGAAAACGAATTCAAAATATTAAAAATCAAAATACGAGAAAGAACTGGAACATATATTTTTAACCGAGACTCGAACTCATAAGAATATAATAAAATCATTGTCGTTAACGAATTTATCTAGAATGGTTCGCAACGACAACGATTAATTAAATTCAAATATGAATTTGAAATCGTCGATAAATCCATAAAACGAATCAAAATTAAAATAATTAAATATTTGCATCAAATTACATTAATCAAATCATTAAACTTAATAATTTGGATTTTAAAAATACGGGGTATTACACAGATATTTTTATTTTGAAAACCTTGAGCAAGTGAAAATCTAGTAAACACTTTAGAAAATGAGGTGCTACTACTGCACCTAACATAGAGCAAGCGTCGGCCGCTCATCCCATTTTAGATACATGGGTGATATCCTTACAAACAAAAACCAATGTAGATTGCACTAACCCATATGATATAAATACTAAAGGAAAGAATATTATATAAATATAAATCCTCCGTAGTCCACAATATTCAAATACAAGAAGAAATTAGCTCAATGTAAATGATCTTAAATTATAAAAAAAAAGTAGGACTTAAACTAAAACTCTAGTCTATTTTGGAATCCTCAAAAGTATTTTTATTTCCATGCCCTCAAAACTCATGTCCCACACAAGGTTGGCAAAACTACTGGCCATCCCCAAAAACCTGCACATATACCTCAACTCATGGGAATGAACATGTGACTAAGAAAATAGGCATATCCATATACTTTATACTTAGTGAGCCAAGTTACCTCCTTAATGAAGTCACAAACACACATGAATCCATCATAATAGGAAATTCATACTAACATAATTCATATATATAATACTTGTTCTATCATGGTCACATTAAACATAGGAAGTTGACACCATATATGACACATCATATTTGACTATATAGCATGACATCAAGGTGACAATATGCAAGCCACAAAGTATAATGTCAAGCTAATAGTAAAGCTTTATTCTTCCAGGCCCATAATTTCACCATAGCGCATTTCCACGTACATAATTTATTAGGTCATTTGTGCATATATAACACATCATCTCCTTTCCTTCTCTCTTCCTATTACTTTCAAAATTATTCTTTAGTCACATTCTTATTTTAATTTTTTATCCAATTACTTATTCAAATTATTATAGACCCAAACAAAAAGGGTCTAATGCTATCCTTTTTTTTCAAAAATATTTACAAAAAGGCTTTTACAAAAATTGGAAAAATTCTCATTCAAACATTTACATGAATATCTATTAGGGTGTAGTTTTGTAATACTCCCATATTTTTGTAAATTTTTGAATGATAATTTTGCCCATTTTAGATGTTTAATTTTGATTTAATGTTATAATTTGGTTTGTGGCTATAGTTAGTTTGAAATCATTTTAAAAAAAGGAGTTTATTAAAAATTTTTAAGGCAAACATATCAACTTTTTCATTGAAGTGGGCATGTTTTCTCAAACTTAATTTTCTGAAAAATCTTTGATACTAAAATAGAACCTTACTAACCCATGCCAAATGATTCCTAAGGTATTCTTAATGATGTTTATGGTGTATTTAGCCCAAAATATTGGCCCAAAATTGATTTGGATGTCTATTGGGACAATTAAGGATTAGAGATGACCTTAGTATTGTCTTCTTCCACCTCTCTCCTCTACACATTTTTTAGATCAATACTTTTATCTTAGGCATGACCTTCCATTACTTCACTCATGTATGCTTATTCTAGCCTAACTGACTTGTATTATCTAAAGACACCATTTAGACTTGGGGGAATAGGTTAGCATATCTTAGACAATATCTATCTCTTTAGCTTTAATGAAAAAGGTAAATTTTAGGGTTTTCAAGTTATTCTTGAACCCTTTGTTATCCCTCTTGATTAGTTGGCTATAAATAGCCCTAATCATGTATTTCATACACATTTTCTTTAATCTACAAAATTATATAAGTCTGGTATTCACTCTTTTATTTCTAGACTTTGAGGCTTTGTAATTACCTTTCTCATAGTCTTCTAACCATTTTTCTAGCTCTTTCTTGTTTCAATTGTTATTAAAGGAAGAGTTAGATTTTAGGAAAAAGGTTGGGTGGTTCAACTAAGCATTTCCCTATTTTCCCTCAAGTTGGTATGTTCTTCTTTCTTTGTATTTTAAGATCAAAATTTTAATCAGATTTTAGTGTATATTCATGAGCTTAAGATTTTGGTTTTATTGTTTTAAAAGTTGAGAGTTTCAAAGTTGGAAATCCTAGTAGGGTGATTTTCCCTACAATAAGTAAGTGATTCTTGTTTAGAAAATATTTTGCGAGTATTCTTGTAGGTTATGAGTTCTTCAAGTTTATTTCTGCATTTTGGCATGATTATAGGTAGCCATCATAAGCGGTTTGGGTGGTTAGGTGTCCTAATTTGACTAAAAGCATAAAAAGTGGTAAAAATAAGATATGACAATAGCATGTTATCAAGTACATGTTAAATTAGTTAGAAATGTGCTCTAAAATGTTGATACATGTTTTAATGTTGTTAAGGATGATTTATATGTAAGAATGTGCATGAAATTTAATGGCTTTATATTGTGTTATTGCAAATTGATCGATTGGTTCCTATAATCGTAAACTGGTTAACCCACCCCATCGAGTGGTAAACTTGTTGAGATTTTGGCTATACTCTCTTATTAAACCCATCCACTAGTTGGTCAGAATCAATCGATTGATCTCTAAATAGTAGATCGGTTTGCCCAAATCAATCAATCAGCTTTCCCAAAACCAATCAATCGGTTTACCTAAACCAATCAATCGGTTTGAAGATAAGTATTTTATGGTTGAGTCAAACGGATTGACTGGTCAACTTAAACCAATCGACTTATTGGTGTAACCGATCAACTTGTTACGCCACACTAATCGACTGGTTTGACTAGTTTACATAGTTTATTTCTTTTTGGTTTGTTATGCTTAGGACTATACTATAAGTATTAATGGGATAAAATGCATATTTTGTCATGGATTATTAGCCTAATGAAAAGATTAAATGGATCATAATTTATGTTATACTCTAGGAGTATTATAAAGGCCAAATGGATATTTCACTTATGATAAGTGATGATATTGAGAAATGAGTAATGAAATATATCATGGATTGGAAAAAAAAATATTAATATGGATATGAGAAATATGGTACAAGGATAACTAGAACCTACATGGTTGGGAAAATAGAAAGAAAAGGATTGATATAGAATAAACTTAGAAATTGCCTTGCTTGTTTCTTTAAAGGCCTTGCGTGATCACTTATCCTTATGAATAATATACTAACCATGTATGGAGAAAGAGAATCAAGTTAATTATAGTTATGGTTTAATCGATCCTCAATTACCTACTAAGGGTTCATTTACCTTTGGATGTTTTTGGTGCCTTTAGAATTTTCCATTGGGAGGGATCTTGAGAGGTCGCTATGTCTTACATACTCTACACTCTAATGATGTACTAGGGGTACCAATACTAAAGGGTCTAGTTACCTAGGTTGTTGGCTTCTTCTTTAACTTATGTCCCTATTGGTTGGCCTTAGCCTAGACTTATGTCTATTTTGGTGATTGTCTTTGGCCTGGACTTATATCCACTTGGTGATTGGCTTCGGCCTAAACTTTTTTTCCCTTGTATGCGAGAGCATAGGGTTGTGCATAGTCTATCTCTCAATGATAATAAAATTTGAATGCTAAGTAATTGGTTGACAAAATATGATTGTTGACCAAGTGAATGGTTAATAAATGGATAAGGATAGAAGTAATGGTATGAATGACTAAAAGGAATAAGAGCTGCTTGGTACACATAGATAATGGCCTAAATATCTAATTGGTTATTGAATAGAATATTGACTGGATGACTGAGATAATAAATTGCGTAATTGGAAATAAACCCTAGAGGTTGCCTAGATGTTATCTGCTATAACATGTGTAAGTACCTATATGATGGTAGTGTGAAACTAAGCATGATATAATCTGCTTCATTGGAGTTATGCACAATAGCATGCCTTTATGTAATTGGAGTTACGTAATATGATATATATATGTGTGATATATAATCAGGCTTTAACCTAATATAAAATCTCAACCATAACAAGATTAAAAGAATCAAAGACGGCACTTTCTAGCAAACCCGTCAATCGGTTTGAAAAAATTAGTAGATCAATTAAACTAAGCAAAACCCTAAAGTTCATTAACAAAGCCATTCGATTGCTTTGGCCACACAGGTCGAATGTTCTAAGATTAGTTAATCTGTTCTAATAAATTGGTCGATGGGTTTAAGCAGCAAGCACCCAAAGTCATCATGGGGAAACCAAGCTAATTGTAGGCTAACCAATGGAATGCTTTAAGGAATAATCGATTAGCCTTTTTTAACAAGTGGATCGATTTGCTCCCAAACAAAATAGTACAAGCATTTTTAAACATGATTAAGGCTCCAAAATCCAACCATATCCACATCATAATGTCATTGTCGCTAAAAAAAAGAAATTACACATGCTTATATACTAATCATGGTTCATTTATAAATAATCAACCATAATTTCTAATGAAGCCATACTTTTCATTAGAGTTATTAAATATTATAGCATGCATAACCAAACTACCAACAATATCATACATGAATACGAAGATAAGAAATTTACTAACTCTATTGGCTTATATGCTTATTGATACTTGAACGATTAGTAAAACTCCACGCTAAGAAATTAAAAAAATTAGCTAAAAGATTTCAACTCTTAAAAACTTAAAAAAAAAAGATATTGAAATTCATAACCTTCTTAAAATTCTCATAAATCAAGAAATACAAATTAGGGGAAAAATAGAATTTACCACCTCCAAAGAGATTCTAATAAATCAACTGAAAATAAATCTCAAATTTTCCTAGATCTAATTTTTTCTTATTTAAGGATAAAAGAAGAGGGATCTAGACAAATGAACATAAGAGGAAAATAAATTTGGGTAGAGGCTCTCAACAAGAAGAGTGAAGCAAAAGTATGGGAAAAGCTCATAATATTTTCATTGGCTAAAAAAAAAAGGTAAAGGTAATAGAGGATTAGACTATTTATAACAAGAGAATCAATTAAGGATTGAAGAAGAGAGTTGCAACAAATCAAAAGCCTAATTTTTACCATTTGAAATTGGACCATGCATGTTGGATTTATCAAGAACATGAATGAATTTCTTTCTGAGCCCCAATGGTGACTTCTAGATAATGTAGATCAAGATTTTTTAGAGAAAGATCGAACAGAAGAAAGAAAATGGACAGATCGGTATAGGAAATAAATCCTTTAATCTTATTGGGGTAATCTAGAACAAATCATATGTTCCAGAGCTCCACAAAGGAGAGAGGAAGAAGAACCAAACTTCGGTCTTAGGGCACTCGGCATATCTATTCTATTTCGGGAGCTATGCCCGAGGCGCAATAACAAGTAGCGTGTATAAAGAAATAATTTATATCCCACGGCAAGTGGCAGGCAATCTTTTACTTTTGGGGCGAAGGCGTTCAGCTCAATGAAACATCACCGCCCAGGCCCAGGTAAATTAAATGTCAAATAATTTAGTAATAATTTCTGCAATAGAATATCTGAAATACAACCAACTGGAGATGCGCAAGAGCGCTATCTTGTATAACGTACATTAATTGAGTTAAGAATATAGTTTGTTAGATGAAACTAAAGAAATAATCCATGAAAATTTCTTCCCAGGTAAAACTTGTTTTGCCATAAATTAGGCTGATCGTAAATTTCCTGCTATTTATCCCGGAATGAAGAAGTTCGATCCTGGGATTAAACAGCCATCATCATCATCTTGACGAATTCGTCGTAATTTACTAGCCCATCCCCATCCAAGTCGGCCTCTTTGATCATTTGCTCCACCTCTTCATCCGTCAATTTTTCTCCTAAATTTATCATAACATGTCTCAGCTGCATTCCCATTTAACCGACAAAAAAGAAAGAAAGAAAAGAAAAGAAACCCAATCAAAAGTCAGAACGGAAATAGTACTGATTTTTCTAGTCAAAACCATTAAATTCAACAATTTAAGAAATTAGAGGTTCTTTCTTTCCTCTCTAAAAGCGCGTAATGATTTCATTACCTCGCAAGGAGATATAAAACCATTCTGGTCCTTGTCGAAGACTTTGAATGCTTCTTTCAGCTCTTCCTCTGCATCCGTCTCCTAAATGATAAGTAAATAATAACTGCATTAGTACAACTATACGGTGAAAAAATCAAGCGCTGGTTTGCCGGGGAATCGTCGTATCTGTTGTGACGTATATATGTGGCGTTTTTAAACTCGTCTTTAAAAGTATTTATTTATAATAATGATTTAATTTTAAAATTTTTTGTTTATTTTTTTAAAATAAATAATTATTATGGATAATTATTGTTAATAACTATTTATTTATTTATTTATTTTTTTGAGGTCAATCCCTTAAATAAACCTAACAAAGGAGGGGGAAAAAACAACAATTTTAAAAAATGCATTTCCTTTGTTTTTTAAATACTTAATAATATAGGAAGGTAACTTTTTCACTTCTGTCCAAACCATCGATAATTAATGGTAGAGATTTGATTATTTCAGTCGTGAAACATGCTGTCTTTGTGCAGAAATGAAGAAAATGCATATTTTAAGCGTACATGTTCAGCGGCACAAGCTTAGTTATTTAAAATAGGTATAAGTATATTAATATTATGTTAAAAATAGGGAAGGGGAGAGACGCGGCACATGCTCACAAGCCTCAGCTGATCAACTTAGTTGTCAAACCAGGGAAGATAAAATTAGTTGTCACTGATTTGTCACGGTTAGGGAACGAATCAATCGGCCGTACGCCTAAGGCACAGTACTACTGTCCTACACAAAACTTCATTGGGCTTGAACTTGTCCTGTTTATTTTGTTTTATCATATCTTATTATAGTTTGTTAAATTTACGGTACCCCTTTCTAATATCAATCATTTCTTTTCTCCACTGTCACATATTTATCAATTTACGTTAATGATATTCCCCATCCCAAACCAACAATCTTATATTTACAACTTTAATTTTTCTACCTTTCTCCGCATCTTTTCTCTCATTTTTAATGGTTGGATTTGTCCAAATTTTTGGGATGGTACAACTTTTTCCTAAATTTAAGATTATTGCATTAATTAAGATAAAAAAAAACTATGCTACCCCCACATTTTTGTAAGTTTGTTGAATGAGAAGTTATATTATCTATTAATATTTGATAATGTTTGATTTTAATTTGAAACTATAATTGATTATGAAGAAAAGTTGGATTTGAATAAATTTTAGAAATATAATAAAAATAAGTTTTCAGACGGACCGCTTGACTGATTCGTCATTTCAACTTAAGGATTTTTACTTGATCAAACCGATCGACTGGTTTGTAGAACCCATTGTCTGGTCGGGAAAACACTCAACTGCTAGGCTAAATCGATCAATTAGTTGATGAGTCATGCATGGTATGAACTTTTTTGTATGATGTGACCATAATAGAGCATGTATCCTATTTATATTAAGTATGCATAAAATAAATTTGTATGATTTTAGTAATATACTAGACTCTTATGTGCTGGTGATCCATTGAGGAGATAACTTGGCTTACTCAGTACGAAGCATACTGATGTGTCCATTTGCTTGGTTACCTACTCATTTCTACAAGTAGAGCGTCATATATAGGTTTTCGGAGATGGTAAGTAGTTGGAAAACCTTATGATGTACATGGGTTCTATGATGTGGACATCTAGAATCTTTTAAGGAGTCCTTAAATATTGTGGACCATCGAGGTCCTGTATTTGAAAGCATTTCTCTCGGTATTTATATAATATGTTCTAATGCACTCTACTTTTGTTTTAGCTGGTTTAGTTCTTAGCCGTATATCTAACATACAATGGGTGATTATCTTATATTAAGTGTGGGAGTAATATTCTCTTCTTCTTAAGTTTTTATTAGTTTTCTGCTTCTACAAGATTTTTAAAATGAAATTATTTGGCAGTGAAAATGATGATGTTATAAAAACTATGAAGATATCCTAACCATAAACACTTGAATTCCAACTTGTGTTGTATCAAGATTTGGCTGGTTTTAAGAAAAAGGATCCATATAAAAATATAAAAAATAACAAAAATAAAATTGTGTGGTACTTTAGTACCAGACTTGACAATAAATTGTAAATGAATTATGCATACCTTTAAAGGAAACACTAAATATTTGGGCCTTGGTCAAAGCATCAATATCCATATAAAAAATTCGACTCTAAAATCAATCTAACAATTTTATTCGATAAATGTTGAATCTTACTTGTGCATTAAGATTACTAATATATTGAAAACTTTTTTCTTTATATTTTAGAAACCTATATCAAATCGAATCCCTATTTCTTATAAAGAAAAAGAAAGAGGCTGTTAACCATCCTGTCTATATATACATATATATATATATATATATATATATATATATATATTGGATGTATGTGAATATTTTAGATGACAGAATTAATTATTAATTTTACTTATATACACAATGATGTGTAAGTCCATGTATGTAAAATTAGAGACCAAAATTGAAAATAGTGATGGTACGACTCGCCGTAGATGTTTGGCTGCAGTACTGCGGGCCAGCAATGCAATGAATAAATTAACAAAGAATACGTACCTTGACTTTTCTTGACATAATGTTAATAAACTCGACAAATTCAATAGTTCCATTTCCGTCTGCATCAGCTTGACTTATCATTCGTTCAAGTTCCTCTTTTGTTGGATTTTGATCTAGTGATCGGATTACTGCAGCAAGCTCTTCCACCGTTATACAACCTGCAGTGCGCAAATTATTATTACGTATTAAAACTAATTATTATCGAAAATGGCTGTAACTTAGCTAAGTGAACCAGCAAAATTGATGCATACCGTCTCCATCCTTATCAAACATGCCAAATGCTTCTTGTAATTCACCAATTTGTTCTTCTGTTAATGCGCCACAACCTGCCATGACTTTGATAATTCGAACTTTTGATGTAGATATATATTTTGAGAGAGAGAGAAGCTTGCGGAAGGGCGAGCAGCTGGTTCACAGCTAGGATCGATTGAAAAAGGTGAGAAGAGAAGAGAGAGAGAGTCGAGTCGAGTCTAGCTTGGTGAGGCTTAGCTGGGCATATGCATATTTATATGGTTGCTTTTATTTTTATTTCTCTTCCCTTCTTTCAATACTTATTTTATTATATTTTTGGTTTCTATTCATTGAAAGTCAAATTAGGACCTCAGACTAGCTATTGTTCAGGAGCTCGTCGTCGGGCGCATCTTTGTGGACTTTTGTGCACATCTCTCTATCTCTCCTATCCCCCCCCCATCTCTTCCTTTCATATTTATTTATGGCAGGCTCATAAAAGGCAATATTGAGTTGAATCCTTCTCTTTTATAGTTCAATTAGTTATTAAATTAAATAAATTTATTAACAAATAAATTTTCAATATTGAATTTTATATTTAGTTGGTCTATAAACAAACTTTAATATGCTATCCTAAAACTTTTTAGACATATTTAAAGTTATATTAATATAAAATAAATTATTTTAATTATAAAAATAATTTAAAATTGGACAAATATATAAATTTCCAAACAAATCAACTAATACATCCATAGGATAACATTTTTATTCCCAAGATAACTAGTTGGCCGGTTTATCAAACTATGCAATTTTAGATCATTTTTTGTTTTTACTTTTATTATCTTTCTTATATTTTTGAAAACTTCTAATTAGTTTCTCTTTTTCCTAATAAGTATATTTTTATGCGTTGAAATTATTTTTATAATATTTTGATTATTTTATAACCTTATTTAACTAAAGATAGTTTAAAATTACTATTGACCCTCCCTTAAACCCCCATTATCTAATTTCTCTCTCCTTTTAGCATACTCATTAACCCTCTCTCTACTTCTCTCCATTCCTTATATATATATATTTCAAGTAATTGGTTGTTCTACCGTGTTATCTCTTGTGTATTGAATCAAGGCCTCCCTCTTAGCCTTAACTTTTGATTTTACTACCACTTAAACACTTGTTGTCCTTTCTCTCTTCTTCCTTTAATATATTTTTCTAAGTGTAGAGGATTTTCTTACTTTTCTTTCCATGTCATTCTCCCATCAAGAAAACCAAGGCCTAACCTCTTTACCCTTCCATTTTGAGTTCATTTTACCCTATCTTATCTTCTTATTAATATTTATTTTAACCCTTCTTTATTTTTTTTAAATAAAGAAGAGTTAAACTTTAGAAATAGTTAAGATTTCATATTTCCCTTCCTTTTGGGATATCCATATTGTGAATTTATAGTTAGCCATCAAGTTAGGAGCATTTTTTTATTAGAAGATTTGCTTTCATTCCTGAAAAATCTATATCTTATGACAAGGATTGCTTCACTGTCTTTCTAACTCTTAAACCACAACACAAATCATTTATTAAATATTTTACCCTAGTTATTTTTCATTCCTTTTCTTTTTTCTTTACCACTCATCTTAACAATTTTTTTATTCATTTTCAATAACCAAAAAACCCAACCTAAATGAAATAAATCCTAACCCAAGATTCCCTCCTTTACCTTTGTATCTATTGACCTACTACTTCCCTCTATCATTAACTTCCTCCATCTTCTTTCACTCTACCCCCGACCATTCTCATCTATCATGAATCATCCTTATCTTGCTTGGGTTTCTATGCCAAACATACATGCGTGTATGTTTGATTGTCACATGAATTCATTACCTCCCATTCTCGCTTACCACAACATCTTTCACGTTTTTTCTCTTATGCACATAACCCCAACTCTAAAACTACCCCCTCCTCCCTCTTTCATTCTTCGGTTATTCTTGTGAGCCAGCAAAAATCTTCTTCTCCTTCCACTTTCCTAGTTCTTATAACACTCCTAAAATTTATGAACCAAAAAAATTTGTTTAAGTAATTATTTGTAGAAGCTAAAATAGAAAAATATGGGGGTGTTACTACCACACTTGGTAAAGTCCGGTTTTCTTTACCATTCTCATACCAAGTGCTAAGGCTAAAATTGTTACTCCACATAAATTAATAACACAATTATAAACCACAAGAGAAGAGAGAATTAAAGCAGATAAACAACATTCCAAATAGAACCAACTATCAGTTACTAACAAATTCAATAGAAATAAATACTTAAGAGTATAAGAGTACATAATCATTTAGATCAAAATATATATAAAAAAAATAAAATCTGAAAGCCTTACTCTAAACTCATGTACTAGCTTTCACTTGATTTCACAAGATACAACTAATGTGCAGAGCTCACATAATATCACCTCTCCTTTACTAACCCTTCATGATTGTCCTAAAAGTTAACTTAACCTATTTGCTTCGTAATATCCTTAAATTTAGAACCTTTTTAATATGTTTTAATAGAAGCATAAAATAAACATAATCTAGTTTTGTTGTTTTACACAACATAAGAGTGGCTTATCATACCATCTTGAAATCCAATAAATGGTATAATAGTAAAGCATATAAATATGGTAAAATAAGGAACAAGATGGATTTCATAAATTTAGTCAATTGTTTAGAAGATTACTCCTAGTTCAAAAGACAAAACATATTAGAAGATATATTAGGAAACTAAAAGTTCTATGAGTTATTTGGATCAAAAGTGTAAAGTATATAGCCAAACTTTGAGACCCAAGTCCCATAGAGAAAATTATCACTCTTTTTTAATAAGTGCATCATATGTGACATATTCATCTAATGGGTCCTCAAAGACTTGAACAAACTCAGCTTGACCCTCTACTCATAGGAATGAGAAACATCCATAAGAAGGATGATTAGTATGCTATATATTGAGTAAGGTGATAATGCAGTCATACCCATATTAAAAACATTTAACAATACATACAGAATCATAAGCAATAACAATAATTAAGATAATATGATGAAAGATAATCTTGATTCTTGAAGTTCATTATTAGATATAATTATAATCCATATTCAAATTTATGTTGAATTTAGGGACCCCACTATTCTTATTAGGTGGAGCTTACTAAAGAACATCGTAAGGAAAAACACACATGATCCACTATTATAGTTTCGTATAACAGACCCAACATACATTAGAGCAACACATTTTTGATCACTATTCTAAAATTGGTGTAGTGGTCTAAATTACTAATTAGGGCAAAATGATCCAAAGCAACTATTATCACCCTAAAGAACTAATACAACATATCAATCCTAACTCATGTAATCTTTCACTTTTAGTGATTAATATCTTAATCTTTATTACGTATCTTAATATCATATTCTAGTTTATGTTGAGCTTGAGAATCCTACTATTCTCAAATAGATGGAATGGTCTCAAACACATCTTAAGAATAAATACATATAAGCCACTATTATTATTTTGTAGAAAGGGCCTATAACACCTCAACCTTAGCCCGCACAATCTTTCTCAAGATTATCATGCATATGCATATGATACCTATAACACTCCTAATTTTACTAGTAAAAATTTTTGTTTCACAACATAAGCATATAAGAAAAATATTGGGTGTTATCGCTGTAATTGACATAAGTCAAGTTTACCCAACCATCTTTACATCAATCACAAGGTTAAAACCATTCATAGTAAAATAAGGTAAATGGAAATGGAAGAAACAATTATAAATATAATATGTGTTTGGAAGATAACTCTAGATTATAATAACAAAATACAAACTAAAGGATACCATGGATTAAAGAGTCCAAAATTTATTTAGGTAAATACAACAACCGGAGAACATAAATATTTACCTAAACACATAGTATAGATAATAGGTCACTCCTCCCACATAGTGCATCAAAATTAGCAAAGTTATCTAGTATATCTTCAAATGCTTGCACAAAAGAATTAGGGTATCCTACTTATGGAAATAAAAAGTACCTATAAAAAAGGTGGTCAGTATACTACGTACTAAGTAACGTAACAATACTATCGAATTACAGATACAGATAAAAGCATGCATTTCAAAATTATGATGAGTACACATTAAATTATGAAAAATCTTATAAGATAAAATACCGGTCTAATCATCTTTATTATATACAACAATTTTTATTCTTTTATATACATTGAATTTAGGAATCCCACTATTCTTAAACTAGTAGTTTAAAGAAACTTCTCAGATATAACACACCTAAGCCACTATTATATCTAATGGAATAGATCTAGAAACAACAACTTCTTAGGGCAAAATGCTCCGAAGGTACTATTATCATCCAATAGAATGGATATACAACATCACCTTATTCTTGACTCACTTAGTCTTCCACTTTAAGTCATTAGTATCTTATCCATAGGTTAAAAAATTATATTTTCTTTCTTAATGATCAATTTTGTCACTATTCTTAATCCGGTAGAGAGGACTAAAACACCTTCATAGGGCAAAATGCTCTCTGGCCATTATTATCATCTGGTGGGACAGATATAAACATCACCATTACCTTACTCACTTGATCTTTCAATTTAAATGATTAATGTCTTATTTATGATTGAAGTATAGGTAGAAAATCTATTAAGGTAGATATGCACATCATGTATGTCATTAGGCCGATCTCTAGAGTTAAGATCCTTAATTTCCTCAAACCTTAATCTTACACTCCTAGCATAACTTCTCTTGTATTGATCACTTAACAACCAAATATAGTATATAATTCTTAAATATTATCATTGTTAACATACCAAAGTTTGTGTTCTAACACCCATGTCTCACATATACAATAATAGCCCGATCCTATACTTTACTATTCATCGAGTTCTTAAATACTCCAATTTCATAGGTTAATCATATCTCTTCCCATAAGACTTGTATGATAACCCAAATTTAATAATCATCCTTAAAATACCAAATTTAACAAAATATATAAAATTTGTGGTATAACTCAAGAGCTTTACACATGGGATAATAATATTTCCATTTTAAGGTTACTATGCCCTAATTAGGCCATTTTCTTATTTGAGGAACCTATGACATTCAGTAATCACTCCAAACACTTCTCTCTGGATATCATTATCATATTTAATCTACCTAAAACATTAAAATACTAAAATTTCCATGTCAATCCATATTAACCAAAATGCTTTTATTTCATGGAAGTCTTGTATCTTCAATAAGCATTATTTTCCAAATTCTCCATTTATCATCATATATCTTATATATACTAATTTCCCATTTATCATAATTTATTTGGCCCATATTACTATTCCATACATTATATTTTTCCAAAAATGTAACTTAGCATAACAAAATTATATCAACACATCTTTCCTATTCTTACTTCCTTTATATAATATAAATCAACATTATTACAAGATATCATTAATAACACACATTCCATAATATAAAAAAAACATAGCCATGCAAACTTTTAACACAAACCCCAAAAACATCAATTAGTATCCTTACCAACAAGGACACTGAGGTCTAAGCACCTAAATCCTAGACTTCCTTTTCCAAGATAATTGAAATATCACCTATGAAAAAAAATATAAAATTATGATTAGAGATTAAAATTAAAGGAAAATTTAAAGCATGGTAGTGTAAAAATGGAAATAACTAGATTTAAAGGAAAGCTTGAGTTGTGTGGAAGTGTGTTGAAATGTATGCGGGTGCTATAGTGAAATTTTTGTGGTGTTTGGTTAAGGTTTGAGGGTGAAAAAGAGGGTGTATGACTATAATGTGGAGGTTGCACAAGTATGAGACATTAGGTGCACTCTTAGGATGAGAGCTAGGATCCTTCATAGGTAGGCTATTCAAAGAGGCACGGATATGCTCAAGCAATGGATTACACAGAAAATAATGAATAAGTGTGCATGGGAGTGTGGAGGCTGTGTGCGAGTTGTGCAAGGGTGCATAGGCAAAATGTGTGGGTCAACACAAGCATGTGATAAGGAAAATTAGAGCTATAAGGTCATGTATGAGGCCATGCATGAGCCATGCATCTCATAAAAACTTGAGGGACAGGAGGAAAGAAGAGGATAAAATGGTGACGATCAACGGTGATGGTCAATGACAATGAGGGGGGAGTGATGTGGCCTTGGTGGTTGATCCATCCAACTCAAGGCAGAGATTGGTGTTTAAGGTGGCACACAGTGATGGAGATGGTGGTTCGAGCGTGAAAAATAGAATAGGAGGAGGAGTAGGAGGAGAATAAGTAGTAGAAGAAGAAGAAGAAGAAGAAGAAGAAGAAGAAGAAGAAGAAGAAGAAGAAGAAGAAGAAGAAGAAGAAGAAGAAGAAGAAGAAGAAGAAGAAGAAGAAGAAGAAGAAGGATGATGACGACGATGACGATGACGACGATGAAGAAGAATAAAGAAATAAAGAAAGAAAGGGGGATAGGGTAAGATTGATTAATAGGCACTATGGACTACAATGGGACAAACAAATGATGGAGAAAAAGAGAGTCGTGTAGTGTGTGTATATATATACATATACATATACATATACATGGGTGCAAGGAGTCATGTAAATGGATAACACATTATTGGACTCTAATGTCTTAAATTAAACATAATATTATCACCATAATATTATTGGGCCCTAATTCTCTTAAATTAACCATAACTCTTCCCATAGTGCTCATTTTATCACCAAATTCAGCACCTATCCTCATAATATTATTATTGATAACACATCAAAAAATTAAGGTTTAACTCTAATGTCTTACACATTCAATAATAGCCTACTATTAGTGTTATTATTCACATTTTCCTATAGAATTCTAATTTCACAATTAAATAATAACTTACCCCATGATATTCATATAACTAACAAATTTAATATGCATTCCTAAAAGGCTAATATTAACAACATTTTAGAAATTAAGATCAAACTGTAACATTTCAGTTATGTGATAATAATCCCTCCCTAGGATTACTATTCTCACTTAAAGCCACTTTTCTCATTTATTGGACTTAAATCATTAATATTCACTCCAAAAATTCAACATAATATACTTATTCTATCATGAACCAATTATCATAATAAAATAAGAAATATTCCATTTTAATCCATATTGACTAAAATATCTTTGAGATTGCTATAATAACCATTTATTCCATAATGACCTTACATGTTCTTATATAAGTGATTTTTCAAACTCCAATATATACTATCATCATTAAAATTCATAGAAGTAATTATATATATAGATTCAACATAACCATTATCATACCAACCTACAATATACACAAATGCATACTTTAACAACATTCTCACTTTTACATCATATGATACAATATATACATATACATATATATATCATTATAATACTATTATCCATACAAAAATTCAAAACACGGTATCTCTGATAAGTACAAATATTGCTCATAAAAGCCAAGATGAGATGTATCATTACTGAATTATTTTTGGTCTCCTAACACGTATGATCAGTGACTCCTCTAACAGCATTGAGATATCACCTAGAAGCTAAAATATAATAAAATTAGACTTAGTAAAATTAACTAAGGAAACTAAGGCAAAGGAGAGAGAGGAAGAATATATATAATAAAAAGTGATCCATTATTGAGTACTAAAACAAGCACAACAAATCAACAAAAGGGTTATCTATATCACATTCCCCAACCCACTCTCCCGAACGGACATTCCTAGTTGGAAAAATCATTACTTTCATCTAAATACTTAAAAAACTATGAAATCGTTTAAAACAACCTATGTATCGGATCAACTAATTTTGAAAGGGAAAATAATTTCAAAAATTCCTACTACCAAACATGTGGTGTCTATTAAAACAACTTAAGATAAGAAAGATTCTGGATAAGCTCTGATACTAACCTATGGTATTATCTTAAAAAATAAAAAATTAGAGAAGATTTTTAAAGAAGATTTGATACCAACCTCTAAAAATCCCCATTTTTCACTACTAAAGCATTTCATTTGAAAACCTAGCAGAAGTGGAGTACTAATAAACACTAATGAAAGATGGGGTGTTATCGCTGCATTAACATAGGATAAGCACTAGCTACTAGTCGCATGTTAGATTGAAGATGAGGACCAATCCAACCAAAACTAAAGTAGAGTGTGCTAAAAAATATTATATAAATACAAAAATGAAAGGCTTTCTAGTTTGGGATATCAACGATCCCTAATATTCAAATACACAAGTAAAATTAAATTAATGTGCATGATCTCAAATTATAGAAACAAAAGTAGGGACTATCCCTAGTCCGTTAAGAACCACTAAAATGTCACTGGATGTCTATGCTTTCATTACTCATGCCCACAACAAGGTTGGCCAATTATTGGCTATCCTCAAAAACCTCTACATGAGCCTCTTCTTGAGAGAATGAGTAGGTAATCGAGCAAATGGGCACATCATTAAGTTTTGTATTAAATAAGCAAAGTTACCTCCTTAATAGAGTCATCAAAACACAAAATTCCAGCATAACATGAAAAACATACTAACATAATTCATGCATATTTTATATAAATAAGATATATGCTCTATCATGTTCTCATAAGGCATAGGAAGCTCATATCATACATGACTCATCATGCTTGATAATATAGCATAACATTGTAGATAAAAATATGCAAGCTATAAAGTAGAATGTCTAACTATTAGTAAGGCTTCATTCACCTAAGAACATGATTTCACCATAGGCCATTTCCACACTCCTAAGTTATTAGGTCATTTATACATATATAGGAAATTATCTACTTTATCATTATTTTAATCCAACTTGTTTTCCAATTACTCATTCAAATTATTATACAAATACTTATCCTTGTTATTATTGGGTGATGGACCGTGCACCACCCTATGGTTTCACATACTATAGAAGTTTATCCAAACAAAGGGACATAAATTTTGGCTAAAGCTAAGTAACCACAAATGTACATTAGTTCAGGTCAAAGCTAAAAAAGCACCATTAGACACAAGACCACAATGAAGCCATAAACCACCTTGGTAACTAGACCCTTTTGTATAGATACCACCTAGTATATTATTTGTGTCTATAGTAGGTGTAACACCCCAAAATTCGCTACTTTTTTTTAAACGGAAATAATTAAAATAGAAAGACTTAAAACATGTGAATTTTGGGGATGTTACCACCACACTTAGTACCAGACCAGTTCTCTCTGACCATTCCAATACCAAGTGCTAAGGCTAAAGAAAAGATTGACATTAAATTTAAACCCAGAGTTCATAAAAGAACTAGAAAGAATCATATATTAAAAATCAGAGTACGCGTAACGAATTATAATTCATATCCAAAAGAAAATGAGCTTATAACCGATAAAAGGTTTATTTGAAAAACTCAATGCAAGGTAATAAATAAAAAATGATAAATTCAATACAAATGAAATAACAAACGGATATAAGTTACATAAAAGAATGAATACGGCCACGACACTCTCGAACTTGGAGCCAAAACATACTCAACACACAACCCCGACATATATCTCACCCACTTGCACAAAGTCAGAAGGGCATACTAATCGTGGGAATGAGTAGCACCACTACAAGAAAAGATATTTTTGGCAACGGGTTTTAGCCACGACTTAAAATTTTAGTTGCGAAAAAATAATTTTTTGCAACAATATATAACTTTCGTGGCAAAAGCATGTTGCCGTAAATGCCCCATTTTTTGCAACAATAACATGTCATTGCTATAAAAAATACTTTACTTCCATAATAATTGTTCGTTGCAAAAAAATAGATAACTTTTACAACGATAATTTTGTTGTGAAAAATTATATTTTGTAACAACCTATCAGGTCGTGACTAAAACTATTACGAGGGTAGAGGGTCTTTCATATACCTTATTTATCGTCACGAGATATTGTTGTTGGTAAACAAATAATAGTTTATTACTATAATAGTTTTATTTAAGAAAAATAATATTAGGCAAAAAAATAAATTTATAAGAATCATATAAAATATTACACTATTTTTTATCCAACTAAAGTGAATTAAGAAATGAATAAAATTATTTGAAAAGATTATAATAAAATTAACTTTGTTATGTAGCAATGAATTTTACTAATTATTAGGAAAAATTATTTTTAGAAATGTCAATATAACTTTAGCAATGGATGAATTAAATTGTGGTGGAAAATAATTTGACAATTTTCAAACTTTACTAACTTTCGCAACGGAACCGATAAACTGTGGCTAAAAATAATTTTCTAAATTTAAAATTAACTTTTACAACGGATAAAATGGTTACAAAATATTGAGGGCAAAAATAATTTCACCGACTGCAAATTAAGTTTAGCAACGAATTTATTTAATTGTGGCAGAAGGATTAAGTTGATAAATTTTAATATATGTTTAGCAACGGATTTATTATACTGTGGTCAAAAATAGTTTTATAAAGTTCAAATTGTGCTAATTTTGGCAACGATCCTGATTAGTTGTGACGAAAAATAATTTCCTAAAATTTTTCGTTTTTTTTGCAACGGTCAAACAGTTACCATACATCTTTATTAGGCTAAAAAACATTAAGCGGGACTTTTCGGCGGTAAGAAACGACAACAAATTTTTCTTAATCGTCCAAACTCTGCTACCTGCTCGACATACTCCCATGGATGTTTCCCGTACGTTGCGCGGCTGACCATAAACTCTACAGCCAAGCAACACACACAACCTTGCTTCCTTCCGACATTGCAACGGACGACGACTGGTGGTGTCTGGTGGTGACTCCAACGACGGGCGCTGGGCTTCGAGTACCTTCGACGGCTACAGACTCTGTCGGGTAAGATGGAGGAAAAAGGGGTTTTTTTTGCTGCAAAACTGAAGATAATAACCGTTATTAAGCCTCATTGAAAGCATAATTCATTGTTTGATATATTTGTTTGATTTATTTGTCCAATTTTGAATTTAGGTTTAGATTGAATATGCATAAGGACTTGCGGGTTTAGATATACTTTAGTGAATAGAAATCCTATATTGTTGGGAATTGTGGTTTAATAATAGTTTGTGACTGTGTATCAGATATAGTTGTGAAATGAATATTAATGATGTTTAAGATGGGTAGTTACCATATTAGATTGTAGGAGTTACAATTGTATAATGAGATAGACATATAATGGAAGAATTTGTAAGTTTGGGATTAAATATGCATCGAGTAAAATGTGGTTGTGTTTTGCTTTCTATGTTGTGTTTTGGTCTCTATGTATGCAATTATTTAATCAGCCTATTCTACTACATTATCATCATGCACATTATGAGGAAAAATCTAGAATTGGGGTTGTATTATCAAAGTCAGTACATTTGTTTGATCTAGCATATTATGTATATGGTGGGGATGTATTTAGTATTTGAGGGGATACTTTTCTCTTCCTGGGTTCTTATGTGTGAGGATAGAACCTGCTTGTATTTAGTATTTGAGGGGATATTTTTATCTTTATACTCAAGGGCTTGTATGACTTAATGTGGTCTACAATGTGGACTTCCATTCAATTCTAAGCTCCAATTGTTTCCAACTTTGATAGATCATTCCTACTTGGTTAAGCTGCTTGGCAATAAAAGGAGACTTGATTGAAGCTAAAGTCGTCCACCAATAGCTTTGTTGCATGGTTGAAAGGTAAGAACCTGCTGCTAGTTAGTACATTTTTTAGCAACTGGTATATACTTGCTTGCTTGTGTGTAAGAAGGGAAAAATGTTCTGAATGCTATACATTGAGGATATGCAGGTTTGAGAGAGAAATATTGGGTCCGAACAATCAATAACTACTTAAAATTATCCTTGTGGCTGTGAGGTCAGTTTATTATTTTTAGTTATTGTACTCTTGGTGATTGAATTTATAATTTCTTTTTGTGGAACTTGCTATGGAGTACAGTAGTATACAATTTTCATACAATAATATTGGCATTATAATACTGATGATGTTTTTAATTTTCAGCATTCTTATAGGCGTCTCTTATCAAAGAAGGCGAACTAGATATATCTATTTTGACAACTACAGGTATTTTTTTCTGTTAGTCCTTCTTTTTTTTCACTCATATGATTACTCTATAGTTTCCATTTGGTTTTGTATAGTTTACATGAAGAAAGTATATATGGAAATTTTTTAAGTTATGATAATTTTTCTATTAATTGCTATTCTTTATATCATCAAAAATTGTTTAACTTTTTATGGAAATAAAAATTAGGTAATGCAAATGGATAAATAATGGATGAAATTGAATCGAGCGTCGCCTCAATATTTAGAAGGGATTGATCGTTTTCTAGATTTTGCTTTTATCATGTCACATTCAGATGAACAGTTAGAATCTGAAAGAATGATTAGTTGTCCATGTAATAAGTGTGCAAACCTGCATTTCAAAAATAGAACTGAAGTTCACTTTCATTTGTTGAAGAATGGAATTCTACAAAGCTCTGTAGTGTGGGATAACCATGGTGAGGTGTTGAATGTCTCTTCATCTGACCATGAGACTTCTATTGATCATGATGACATGCTAGAGAAGTTAGAAGTTTGTTGTGGTGTGACTGGGATGGATTTTTTAGAGAATGATGGTAGAAATGAACATACCTTCACCTCAGAAGAACCTACTGGCAAAGCAGCTCGATTCTATCGCCTCTTGAAGGAGTATAAAGAGCATTTGACTTTGGATGGCTATAGAGTTTCAAAGTTAGGGTATCTTATGAAGTTGCTACATCTTAAATGTATGAACCATTGGAGTGATACCTCCTTTACTGAAATGTTGAAGCTTCAAAATGGGACATTAGGTTGTAATCTTCCGAATTCCTATGATGAGTGTCGTAGGATCATTTGTGATTTAGGCCTAGATTGTATAAAAATTCATGCATGTCCAAATGATTGCATCATCTATTGGCGTGAACATGTCGATGCACAAGAATGTCCACAATGCCATACCTCAAGGTGGAAGATAGATGGCAAAAGGGTTCCCCATAAAATTTTATGATATTTTCCTATAAAGCGTAGATTGCAAAGGTTATTTATGGCAGCTGTGACAACAAAGGATATGGTTTGGCATAAAGAAGATAGGGTTGATGATGGGATAATGCAACATCCAGCGGACTCTCAAGCATGGAAGTCTTTTGATTAGGAGTTTCCATCATTTGCAAAAGATCCTCGTAGTGTGAGACTTGGGTTTGCTATAGATGGTTTCCAACCATTTAATAATTTTGGGGGATCATCTCATAGCATTTGGCCGGTCATTTTGGTTCCTTATAATTTACCACCATGGATGTGTATGAAATCTCCTTATCTTATCGGTCTTGGAACTTTCTCTCTCCTCTCCCATTTTCTCTCAATGGTGGTGAGCGGTGTGAGGAACCTAGCCCACCAAGAACACCGAAATCCCCTTATTTTCTACAGTATTCTGCCTTTTAA
Organism: Tamarix chinensis; assembly: GCA_030549775.1. Taxonomy (NCBI): domain Eukaryota; kingdom Viridiplantae; phylum Streptophyta; class Magnoliopsida; order Caryophyllales; family Tamaricaceae; genus Tamarix; species Tamarix chinensis. The sequence continues at coordinate 84,965,278 of CM060176.1, read as the reverse complement.
TTGCTGTTACTGTTTGGTAAATTGTTTGTTTGTGCTTTATGGGTAATAAAAAATGTGTGGGGCGGCAAAAATTAACTGCTTATGGAGCAGTCTGTGCGTTGCCCAACCCCGTGAAGTTGCCTGCTCTGTTGCCTGGATCTGTTGGTTCTGGGTCGCCGTCCTCCCCCATTATTTCTGGTAGTCCTCGCCAGTCAACGTCCAGCGCAGATTTGGACTCCAGCTCGAGTGAGGAGCGCGAAGCATCCAGATCTGGTGGTGACCGGGCTACTGTTTCTTCTGGTCCAGATCTGGTTTCTGGAATTTGAGCACAGGAGGATGTTTGTTTGGAGTAGGTGAGTAATTTGTGTGGTGTTTCTGCCCAGTCTGGTGCGCCGCCTGGTACGCTAGTGGTTGAACCGGTGGTGCTGGAGGAACAGGCCAGTGTCGCCCAGCCTGGTTCTATGCAACTGAACTCGTGCGGTTCGGGGCTTGCGCAGGGACCTGCGGTCAACGCCCAGTTGGTTGTCCTACCCAGGTTTGGCTGCCTAGAACACGCGCCATGTGCTGCTGCCCTTGTAATTGTTGATTCAGTGCTGGAAGGTGGACATCACGCGCCAGGAGGTGGTTCTCATTCGACAGGTACTATTTTGAATTCTGCTTGGTCGAAAAAAATTCCAAATAATGGGATGACTTATGCTAAGCTTTTTTCTTCAGCACCAACTATGAAGTGTGACTATATTGCTCCCAAAAATAATTCTGTTTTTATTGATTCGAGCAAAATTGATAAAATAGAGGATTCTTGGGGTGCTTGTGTGCTTGGGAGATTTGTTGGTGTGCCGGTGGATAAATTCTTGATTAATGCTGCAAAATCCGTGATTGGTCTACCTTTTAGATACTTGATACATAGCTCCGGATGGGTGGTTCTTAAATTTGAAACCGAACAGGATAAAAATTCTGCCATCCTTGGAGGACCTTATTCGGTGCGCAGTAAGGTATTCTATTTGAAGGAATTTCCCTGATTTTTCTCTTTTGGCCTAAAAGAGGTTACCGAAATTCCGGTTTGGGTCCGTCTCAAGAATTTACCTCTTGAGCTCTGGAATGCCGGTGCTATTAGTGCTATAGCTTCCTTTGTGGGACGGCCGATACAAGTTGATGATTTCACTTCTCAGAGGTTAAAAATTGAGTATGCCCGTGTTTTGGAGGAGGTGGATCTTAGTACAGAGTTATCTCCCTCGGTAGAGGTTTGCAGTGATGATGGCAGCTTTGTTCAGAGTATTGAGTACGAAGACTTGCAGCCCTTTTGCAAGAAATGTCAGTCAGTAGGGCATGCACCACCTGATTGTGAGCATCTTAAAGCTGCTCGGGCCAGTGACAAAGTGGTTAACCATATCTCTGTGTGGAAGCCGGTGGCTAAAGGTAAACCACTTATGGTCAAGAACAAGGAGCAGAAGATTTCTACTCAGAGCCGTCTACCTGAACTAAGAGCTCAGAGTACAGTGTCCGGGAGTAAGGAAGATTTGGTCCCCCCTCCAGATATTACTTCAGGTGAGATCTCATCTTCCCCTTTGGTTCGTGACCCTGCTAAAGGGAAGTCTCCCCTTAGTGATGCTCAGCAGGTCGAGCCCGCTCCTTCTCTATCTAGAGAGAAGGCCCAGAATAAGCCCCAGAAGATGAGTTGTTCTGTGCCTTGTGAGGAGCAACAAGTTCAGAAGTCTGTTAGCTTTGATGTGGGTAATGGTGAAGAGAAAGAAGAGCCTTGGTAGAATGTCCGTTGGAAGGGTCGTGGTACGAAGAAGAGGGCGCTTGTGTCCCTCAAGAGGCCTCCTTTGGGTCTGGTTGGTAGGAGGAAGTCATCTCGGCATCATGCCGATCCGTCGGGTTGAGTATCCTTGTGTGGAATATAAGGGGAGGGAACTCTCCCCTAAAACAAAAAGCTCTGGCCTTTCTTAGAGGGACCGTCGTTGTTCTATTGTTGGTGTACTGGAGTCCAAACTGGATGAGGACAAGGTTTTGAAGTTGCTGCGTATTTATTTCCCTGGGTGGCGGTACCTTCATAATTTTGACTACCACCCTAATGGGCGCATTTTACTTCTGTGGGACCCGAGGTTGGTGACCATTTCTCTTCTTGAAGCTGCCCCACAGTCTCTGCCAGGTATGGTCACTGATCTTTCTAGTAGTGTTGATTTTTGTATTACTGTGGTTTATGGGCTCTATATTGTTGGGGATCGGTGACCTCTTTGGGATAACCTGAGAGCTTTATCCCCTCTTATTGATGGTCCTTGGATTGTGTGTGGTGACTTTAATGCTCCTCTTAATGCTGTTGATCGTGAGGGTGACCGACCGGTTACTGATTACGAGATGGCGGATTTCAAGGAGTGTTGCCTCGTGAACCAATTGTCGGACGTTCCTTCCACAGGTTGCTTCTATTCTTTCTTTACTAAGAATGTTAAATGCAAGTTGGATCGAGTCCTTTTGAATTCCATAGGGTTTGCTACAGACTTGGCCGTCATGGCTTAGTTTCTCCCGCCATGGTCCTTATCTAATCATAGCCCTATGCTTATTATGTTTGGCGGACCAAGACACATTCGGAGACCTTTCCACTTCTTCAACATGTGGTGTGATCATCCAGATTTCCAGAGTGTGGTGGCTTCGGTGTGGCGCTTTGATTTCTGTGGGTCTCATCAGTTTAATCTATGTCAGAAACTTTCTGGGCTCAAGCATGGTCTTAAGCAGCTTAATAAGTTGCACTACTCCCATATTGTTGCTAGAGTTGAGGAAGCGGAGGATAAGCTTATGTAAGCACAAGAGGCTTTCTTACCTGGTTTTGGTGTTACTTCTTCTGCTTGTTTGGAGGATCTTTGGGCTCGGGCCATGTTTTTGAACAAGGCTGCTATGAGTTTTGTGGCACAGAAGAATAAGCAGAAGTTCTTGTTCCAGGGTGATACCAATTCCAGGTTCTTCTATGACATGTTGAAAGCTCAACAAGCCAAATCTGTTGTTTTGAGAGTTAAGAAGACCGATGGTTTATGGACCCAGAATGATTCTGAGTTGGAAAGGGAGTTTCTCATAGTGTACTAGGATTTGCTTGGAATTGATGTGGAGGGTGCTCCTCTGGATAACTTGGTTTTCTCTCAGGGTCCTTTGTTGACTGAGGACCTTCAGGAGGATATTTTGAAGCCTGTCACCGCTGAGGAGATCAAGTCTCTGGTGTTTTCTTTGGGTGATGACAAAGCCCCTGGACTAGATGGTTATTCTGCTCGGTTTTTTAAATGTGCTTGGGAAATTGTGGGGACTGATTTCACTGCTGCAGTGCTTGAATTTTTTCACTCAAGTAAGCTCTTGAAACGTATTAACCATACTGCCTTGGCTATGATCCCTAAGTGTCCGCACCCCGCCACGGTCTCTGATTTTCGCCCGATTGCTTGCTGCTCTACCACCTATAAGGTGATTTCTAAGCTTCTTGCTCAGCGGTTATCAGGTGTTTTGGGGAGTATTACCAGTGCTGAACAGGGTGCTTTTGTTAATGGTCGGTTGATGTCTGAGAATATCCTTCTGGTTCAAGAGTTAGTTAAGGAATATTCCAGGAAGTGTACCTCACCTCGGTGCTTCATCAAGGTGGACATCAAGAAGGCTTATGATTCCCTCTCATGGTCGTTTTTGCGTGCAGTACTTAAGGGCTTTAACTTCCCAGACAGATTTGTGTCCTTGCTCATGGAATGTGTCTCGTCTCCGTCATTCTTTTTGAAGCTCAATGGCCAACTAATGGGTTTTTTTTAAAGGTGCTAGGGGGTTAAGGTAAGGGGATCCTGTGTCGCCGTATCTCTTTGTGTTGTGTATGGAGTACTTTTCCGTTTGATCCGGATGAGAGCTGTTCAATAGAGGGGCTTTTCTTTCCACCCGAAGTGTAAGGCCCTTGGTATCTCCCACCTCACCTTTGCTGACGACCTTGTTCTCTTTAGTAGAGGAGATTTTACTTCTGTGCAAGTCCTGTTGCAAACCCTTTCGGAGTTCAATGTAGTTTCGGGTTTGGTGGCAAACCCTCTCAAGTCTCAGATCTTCTTGGGTGGTGTGGATCCGGTGACTAAAGCACAGATTCTTAGCTTGGCCCAAATGGTTCAGGGCTCTTTCCCTTTTTGCTACTTGGGTGTCCCCCTCAACCCTAGTAAGCTGCAGGCGGTGGATTACGAAGTCCTGATTAATAATGTCTGTGATCATCTAAAAATGTGGCGGTCTCAGATGCTCTCTTTTGCTGGTAGGCTGGAATTGCTTAATTCTGTTATCCAAGGCATTATGGGCTTCTGGTTTGGGATCTTTCCGTTGCCAAAGGTTGTGTTGAATTGTATTGTTTCCCTATGCCGCAGCTTCCTTTGGTAAGGTAAGCAGCCTCTTGTAGCTTGGTCCAAAGTTTGTTTACCTAAACGTGAAGGTGGTTTAGGGCTTAAAGATCTTTTTGCATGGAATCGAGCATTTCTTTGTAAGTACATCTGGTTTCTTCAAGATGAGAAGGAATCCCTTTGGACCAAGTGGATCCATGCCAATTATCTTAGAGGTCATGGGTGGGGTCAGTTCCGACCCACTCATGATTCGTCTCACTTTTTGAAGAAGTTGTGGCATGTGTATCTTTGTATTTTGGAGAAGTCGGGGTTTCCGGCTGCTGCTATGAGTCTTATCTCTTCCTGGGGTTCAGCAGGGAAGTTCTCCACCCAGTCGGCATATGAGTTCCTTCGCTCCTCAAGTGAACTATGGAGGGACCGCTTGCTGGTTTGGAAGGGTTGTCGTACCAAAAGGTATTCCTTCTTTTTGTGGCTGGCTCTCCAGAACAAGCTTAACACCAGGGATCGGCTCACTTTCCTTGATGGATCTCTATTGTTCCCCCTTTGTGGTTTGGAAAATGAATCTCATGACCACTTATTTTTCCGTTGTCCGTTGGTAAACCAACTTTGGTCGGCTATTCGTGTGTGGTTGGGTCTTACAAGAGGCTGTACTACCCTTGGCAGCTGTGCTCGAGTCATAAGAAGATTGCACAAGGAGCTCTTTTTCACTGCGAAGGTCTGTCGAAGTGCCTTAGCAGCTACCGTTTACTTTATAGGGCGTGCTCGTAATGCAGCCTTTTTTGAAGGAAAAAAGTTTGATGTACAAGGCCTAAGCCTCCAAATCAAAGTTTTTGTTTATCGGTCCTTGTATTTTCAGGCTTCTTTGAGGTAGATTTAGTGTTCTATGTTTGGGTTGCTACCACCCTGTTCTGTTGGTAATGAATTTTTGACCTGGGTATGCCTAGTGTATGTGTATATTTCTTTTATATGATTTACCTGTTACCTGGAAATCTCCTTATCTTATGTTATCTTTGTTGATTGATGGTCGTAATTCACCGGGAATGGATCTTGATGTCTATTTGCAACCCTTGGTAGAAGAGTTGAAAGAATTATGGGAAGTTGGTGCTGACACATATGATGCCCATGGTAAACAAAACTTTGTTATGCATGCATCAGTGCTATGGACTATTAGTGATTTTCCAGCTTATGCAGACCTGTCTGGTTGGAGCACTAGTGGATTTTTTGCTTGTCCATGTTGTCATAGGGAAGCTGGATCGCGTTCAATAATAGATAAGATATGTTACATGAGGCATAGACGTTGGTTGCCAATGGATCATAGATGGAGACAATTACCTAATGCCTTTGACAAAACAAAGGAAAAGGGTACAATTCCTATCCCATTATCTGGTGATGATGTTTTGAGGCAGTGTAGTGAGTTTATCCAGGTACCATTTGGAAAGACAGGTACAAAGAGGAAGTGGGATGATACAAATAGCTTATATGAATGGAGGAAGAAGAGCATATTTTTTGAGTTACCTTATTGGCACAAGCTAAAATAACGTCATAACTTAGATGTGATGCACATTGAAAAAATATTTCTGAGAATATTATAGGGACGTTGATGGATATCAAAGATAAGACTAAGGATAACTTGAAGGCTCGATTAGATTTAGTGTCCATGGGTATAAGGGAAGATCTTCATCTAATTGTTGAAGAGGATAGAGTAAGAGTGCCTATAGCATGCTATACATTGAGGGGTGATGAAAAAATAGCATTTTGCGAGATGTTTCAAAAGTTGAAGACTCCTGATGGCTATTGTTCAAATATCTCCCGATGTGTGAAAGATAATGGCCGGAAGATCTCCTGTATGAAGAGTCATGATCATCACATCTTTATTGAGAAACCTCTTGCTATTGCTATTTGTGGGCTCCTTCCCAAACATGTTTACGAACCATTAATTGAATTGAATTCCTTCTTCAGGAAATTGTGCTCAAAGAACTTGAGCATGAAGGATTTGGATGCTCTTGAAAGTCAAATACCTTACACATTGTGTAAATTACAAATGGTCTTTCCACCATCCTTCTTCACTTGTATGGTGCACTTAGTCATTCATTTGGTAGAAGAGGCGAAGATTACTGGGCCAGTGAGATATCATTGGATGTATCCAATAGGGAGGTACTTTTTAAATTAGAAGTTTTACATTCATTTAATTTTATATTTAAATAACCTAGTTCTGCATTTAACTTTGTATCAAAATTTATGTTATTAGGTATATGCATACCTTGAAATCCAATGTTCGAAACAAGGCACGCCCCGAAGGATCAATTGCAATGGGTTATTTAGCAAATGAATGCCTTACATTTTATTCTAGGTATATAGATGACATGACTACTATGTTTAATTGTAGAAGTCGAAATGATGAAGTTTTTAATGATGACAAAAGAAATCAAATAGACATTTTTAAACGTATTGGGCGTCCATTGGGAAAGCCTATCCTTCAAGAACTTGGGTTCGAGGATTTTGATCAAGCTCACTTGTATGTCCTCCATAATTGTGATGAGCTTCAAGAATTTGTAAAGTAAGTCAATTGTTATTCTAAAATTCATAAGTGTATTTATCATATATGTAGATTAAGGTTGTATATGTAAATTCCTAAAACTTTCAATTTTATCTTTATATTAGGATGCACAAAGAAGAACTAGTGATTGAAAATCCAAATCCTAGGAATGTAGAGAGGAAACATAAGACTCAATTTGCAGATTGAGTTTATAATCGTGTATGTCATCTCTCCTTAATTTCTATGATGTGATAAAATCTTACCTATGATGTGTAAATGTATTCATATTTCCTTCATTGATTAATAGGTGAAGAAACTATACAATGAAGGATCAGTTGATGAAAGTTTGTATCACTTGGTGTGTCGTTCGTTACGCACCACAAGGCGCTATAGTGGGCTCATCGCTAATGGGTTTAGATTTCATACACTTGATCGAGAAGTAGATAAGAAATGCCAAAATAGCGGTGTTATGGTGCAAGGAGATGGTCATTCAAATGACTTATATTATGGTGTAATAAGAGATGTTTATGAGTTGCTATATCCCAGTGAAAATCATGTTGTTGTTTTAAAGTGTAATTGGTATGACATGCAACATGAAGGTAAAGGATATAAAGTAGATGAATATGGCATAACTAGCATACATAGAGGCTTTTCATTAAAAACAGATGAGCCTTTTGTATTAGAATCACAAGTGGAGCAGGTCTTTTATGTTCAAGATCCAAGACATAATGATTGGAATGTTGTGATTAAGATAGAGCCTCGAGACTATTATAGCATGCCGGAAGGGGGAAGAAGAGCGAGTACTAGATCAAAGTGATGATGAAGTTGTGCAAGAAGGAGAGATTTAGGGTTCTAATTATATTTTGCAATCCATAAGACATATGGAAAATGTTTCCTTAGCAACTAATCATTTCAAAGTAGAACGAGGAGAAAAAGTCGTCAAATGGGTAACAAGTAAAATGAAGAGCATAAGTCAACGAAGGGAAGGATGTCAGGGGGAAGTGAAAGAAGAGAAAGAAGAAAAACTCAGATTTGGATGATTTTATTGTTGCTAATGATGTTGAGGACTAAGATGTGACTATTTTGTAACTTTTTTCTAAGTATTTATTTGTGTGTAGACATTGAATATATAAAATCTTTTATTCCTTTTTTAGTTATTGTATGAAATTTTAATTACTTTTTTCATAGAGTCATGATTCTAGCATATTATAAATGTTTATTTATTTCAAATTTTATGTAGTGTTCTTTGTAATGTGAAATCTAATTACTTTTTTTTATCTTGCACATATGTTAGGGCAAGATCGACCAAAGAACATGGGTAAGAACATTGTAAATGGAGGTGTTGGTGGTCGTAGAGGGCAAGGTATTATTCTTTTACCTAGTTTGGATGTTATTATAATGTATTCTAATGATTTAACAATATTTTTTCTTTCTTCCATGATAAAACTTAGCTAACATACAAACACCCGCCATCACTAGGAGTGTCTCTAAACTAGCACATCAACAAAATTGCAAGCACTTGCCACTACCAGGTAATTAAAATGCTACCTAATTTTGAGTTATACTTAAATTTGTAATATGGGATTGATGAGTTCATATTTTGACACATTTTATACCCTTATAATCTTAGTTTTTGATAGTTTATTTAACTAATATAGGGGAATAAGTATTGTTTTATGCTTAAGTGGTAAAAATTGCATAAAAATTATTATTTGAGCTAAAATGATAATAATTAAGTAAATTTAGGGTAAAATATTATTTATTAATATTTATTGAATTTTATTTTGCAGGTTTTATTTTTAAGTAAAAGAAAATTAAAAAAAAAGATAAGACCTTTGGACTAACGGCCGAAGGCCGAAGGCCCAAAGGCCTGGAACAACGAAACCAAACGGAGCACAGAAGAAAGAAGAGTCAGGCGCAAGGGCTGACGTGGAGGCACAAAAATTTATAAAAGGATGAAGGATGCAGAGAGAGCCTTCGGCGTGAGAGAGGAGAAGACACAGCCTAAGGCAGTAGGCCTGTAGGCCAGGGGTGGAAAGCAAAAGGCGAGAGCCTTCACGGCTCGGGCTAACCTCGAAGGGGGACAGAGCCCTTAGGCTTTGACAGAGGACGAGACAGAGGGGCGCGCGATCGGGAGCCTCAATAGGCTCGAGAGCCGCACGTTCGCTGACGAGGAAAAGAACGAGAGGAATAGTGTGTGCGGCACGGAAAGAGAGACAGAACGAAAAATGGAGAGAAAGAGCAACAACACAGAAGGGGACAAGCCGCACACGGAAGACGGAGCAGCCATCGTCAGCCGTCAGTGTCAGCCGAAGGAAAGAAAAAAAAGAAAAGAATTTTTACACGGAAATTGAGGTGCCGAGAGGAACAAAAATTAGAGGAAGCATTTATACCGGTAGAATTTATTTCAGATAAAATTAATTTTTATCTGAATAAATTCTTGATCTTTTATCCAAAATTAATTCTGATTATTTCTTTCTCTTATTTTTAATTTATATTTTAGATATATATTTCTGTGTAATTAATTCTTTAATTATGGTTGGCTGAATATTTATTGTTAGGGAATAAATTGAAACCTTGGATTTGGATTTAAATTATAATTTTATTTTCTTTGTTTCGTGAGATTTTTTCTTGACTCTATGTTAATTGCTATCGTTTGTATGTATAATTCTGTCAAGTATAGTTTATTTAGTGCATGCCTTGTTCTGGTTCCTCATAAGTGACTGTATGTAGGATTATTTGCCTACGAGGTGGCCATCTAAAGATACTAGAATTTATGTGTATAAATTGCAGCTAGGTTAGATAACAATTTACCTAATCGTTTTGTGATTCTAACCGAAGTGGTAAAACGTTTCGATACGTGTATGTCAAGGATAGGAAATACAGCTAGACATGCGTTTTGTACTAGTCTTAGATTGACAGCCTTCCACTTACACTTAATGCATTAAATCTAGTTAAATATAGGAGCCGTATGTTGGTGCTATACTGCTAGTATTTAATAGGGTTAATATAGGCACGTGGTCGTATTAATTAATTAAGGGAAGTAATATAAGGTGTATGGACGTGCGTTTGGTGTGCAACTTGGTCGATCTCTTTCTCACGATTAAAAGATGACTTAGAAATAAATATTATATTTTCAACCTAATCTAGTGGTGGATTTTTATTTCCCTAACATATTTCTCATATCTGCGGGTTTCCCATTATTTCCCATTTTTATTATTATTAGTTTGTTTTATTTTATCCCTTTTATTATTTTTATTTTTATAAACCCCCGTTAGTATTTTTCTTATTTATTTATTTAGTGTTATTTAGAATTTTTAGTTTTAGTTTTATTTTTAAGCTAGTTAGATAGAGGTGAGCCCTCTCAATCCCGGCTAGAACGATACCCTTATTTACCAGTGCTACAATTGACAACAAGAGGGTTTAAATTGCGTGTCGGCTACGGTCGCACCAATTTTTGGCGCCGTTGCCGGGGATTGGTAACTTCACCTTTATTTTGCTAGTATTTTTAGTGTTCTTTCATTTTTAGTGTTTTTGTATTTTTTTTCTTTTATTTTTTTTAGATTTTCTTAGGATTTTTGGTGTGTTTTATTTTGATATTAACCTTTTCCTTTGAAGTGTTAGTGTTTTCAGGTGACTATGAGAGGATCCTTTGGTTATAGACAACTTTTCTAGAATCTTAACGCAAGAGTAAATGAGGTAAGTATGAGTAGTCTTGAAGATAAACTTAACAAAATTACTACTCTTGTTTTGCAGGTAGCTGAAGCTACTAGAGTTATTAATACAAGTGGAGTGTGTCATACGCAAGGAAATCCATATGCTTATCATGAACAAGCTATGAGAGGAGGAGGATGGACACAACCTAATGCTCAATCTTTTAATGGTTTTCAAGGACATGATCCCTATACAAGCACATACTATTCGGGAATGAGGCATCAACCCAACTTTGGATGGGAGATGAATGATCAGTATCAAGTGCCATATCAAAACCCTTACACGTGTGAATATGAAGCTTCAAAATATTATCAATATCCTCAACAAGAATCTTCTCCAATTTCAGAACCCTCAAGTTTAGAAAAAATGGATAAGCTTCTTGAAGCATTGACAAATGGTCAAAATTAGTTGGCAAACAGCCTAAATCATCTGATGCAAAGTCATATTAGACAAAATGAAATGGTGTCAATGCTAGAGGAGAAAATGGGTTATATGGTCAACCTGATGAATCAATCACAAGCACAAGAAGAGCTCTCTAGTACTTCAATTCCAAATTCAAGTCAGAGTTATGAGGATGATGATGCCATATCTGAATTTGAGGATGAGCTAGTTGAGGAGGTTTCCATGAAAAACATTGAAGAGCAAGATCAAGTGGGAGAAGAGCTTATAAAAGTAGAAGAAGAATCTCATCAAAATGAGGATCAAGTGAACAAAGAGAAGTGTATGGATGACAAGACTATCACTTTCGCCTACCATATACCATCTTTGAACATTTATTCCCCACTTTTGCTTGGAGATAACCATGAGACACAAGGTAAGCCTTTGAACCACTTTGATTTTATTTATGCTAACCACACTCCTTGTTTTTCCTCTTTTAGCAGGTTATATGGATCCAAGAGTGAAGAAAGTAATCAAATCACCTTAGATACATTTAATAAGAAGCATGATGCTCCAAAGGAGAGGTTATGTTGGAAGGACGTGTTTAAAGATTTTAATATGGGAAAATATGTTCCTTTGATAGAGAGATTACGATACATGGACATTGGGCAAAACATTCTCTCTTTACACACCTACTTAAATTCCATGCTAGGTAAGTTACGTTCTTGCTGGATCAAATATTTCATTCAATCTAACATTTTATCTTTTTCTTCCTTGCAGGATAAAGATGATCAGCACAAGGAAGGATTTGGTAAAGCAGCTCTCAAGTGGATGTATCCACCTTGAACGATAAAAACCAAGATCATGTCAGGCTGAAGACGTAAAAACAAGCGCTGTGTGGGAGGCAACCCAATGTCATAAGGGAGTTTTCTATCCTTTAGTTATTTATTTATTTATTTATTTTGTTTTCTCCATACATTAAATTTCATGTTTCCTTAGTTGTTTACACATTGAAGACAAAGTGTGATTTAAGTGTGGGGGTGCGTATGTTTTATGTATGAAAAAAAAATTTGAAAAAAAAATTGTTTTGAGTGTTTAGTTTTTTTTAGAGTTTTAGAGTGTTTAGTGTTTTTAGAGTTGTAGGAACCCTTAATTAGTCAATGAGGAGTATATCTTTGAAATCTAATGAAAAGAGGATCATGAAATTGAGATAAAGTAAGTGGAGATTTTTTATGTTGATTTCGATATAGGGAACACATATCTGCGTGCCTAAGTTTGAATGGAGAAAGAATATGTATGATTGTCTAATCACCGACATGGCATGTTGAGATTCGTCACATTCCTTAGTGAGCTTTTGAACCATATGTACCTTCTTTTTCTGAGCGAATTTACACAAAATATTCTACTTTTCTTGGCTTCAAAATTTTTCTTTGTAAACCTCATACATGTTAAATTTCTTTGATTAAATTATTTGCCATAGATCTTGTAATGGACTATAGTGATTACTAGAACTTTCTCTTGTGTTAGTCGAAGCTTATAGTCAAAACATGCTTTGATTGAGAAAATGATAAAGGTAGCTTAGGAATTTTCTATCACATGACCAAATAGCTTAACCTAATTTGTGTACACTTGATGTACATCCCATAGAAACCCTTTTGAGCCTATACATGGAATATATTTTTCTTCATTACCCACATTGAATAACCATTGGGCCTTAATGTCCTTACCTTCGCTTAAAGCTAGTGGAAGGAAATCATATCGCTATGGATATAAAGAGTGGTGGTGTATGTGTGTATGTGAAAGAAATATATGTATTTATGCTAAGAAAGGGGATTGGTTATGTTTGGTGGAAAAAAAATGAAAATTGTCAAAAAAAAAATTGAAAAAAAGGATGAGAAAAAAAAATGTTAGGATATAAAGAAGAGAGGGAGTTATGGAGATGATGTTGAGGAAGTTCTATTCATGTTACATTTTATTGAGAAGGTGGAGAGGTGTATCATTAATATTTGATGTGGAGCTATGCTTATATTTCATCTAATTATTAGATTCCACTAGCTCTTGATCTTTTTAAACACCACACTCCTAAAATACTCCATACCCTTCTTTACCGTAAACCCCATTAACCAATAAGTAAGTCCTATTTGATTCTTGAGATGAGCAGCCTTTGATCTGTTGGAGATTAGTTACTAGAGTTAAGCATATGGTTCGGTCCATTTGGCAAGTATTTGATATCTTTCATGAGGTTTTATCCAAAGAACATGAGCCCTCTCAATTCCCGGCTAGAACGATACCCTTATTTACCAGTGCTACAATTGACAACAAGAGGGTTTAAATTGCGTGCTGGCTACGGTCGCACCAATTTTTGTAGTAGATTTTTAAACTTAGCTTCACCCTAGTTAGAAGAGTTTTATTCTTGGTGACATTATACCATACATAGGTTTATGTTATGGTACCAGATCAATTGGTGGCTGCTAAAGTAGTGCCATTTGACAAAGTATATCAATGAACCAGATCTAAGAATTAAGTCAGATACTGTTTATTTTGCTGTTTATTTTAGATACTGCCACTTGTTATAAGGCAGATTATTATGGGTGTGTTGTTATGTTGTGTCATGCCACATGTTAGTGGTTTGTGGGATAAGAAAGATATGAAAATTCTTATAAAAATATTTAGTGTAGGCTGACTTTGTCAAATTTGAGTTTTATTCTTGGGGAATGGAATTGTTGATTATTGGCTATTTGGTTTTCCACACAACAATATGAGAATTTGGAAAGAATATCTTTGGTAATTTTTTTTCTTCCTATGGAATTTTCCAAGAAGCAGACAGGGCTCAAGTGTTTTTTCTGTTTTTTCTATAATCATTTGTCTCTATGGATGTTGCTCTTCATCATCAGCTACCTATGGCTCGGTCACTTCTACTGGTGTATCATCACTAACACTGTCAATTACAGTTCTGATCTAGTAGTGCTAACACTGCTACTGTCTCAGTCCCACATTTCTGATTCTTTCACAATCACATCTCTGCTGAATTCAATCTTATTAGATTGTAGATTATACAGTTTATAGGCTCCAGTAGGGTGATATCCTGCTAGAATCATAGGACAACTCTTATAATCCAATTTCCTTTCGTCACTATAAGTCCAATCATTCAGTACATCCAATAATAATAATTCATTCAAATAGTCTAATTAGTCACATAAAGGAGGGGAAGATCCAATTAAAAAATCAAAAAAATTGATCAATACAAAACTTACCTCGTTGGAATCCTATACCACTCACTATCCCTCCTTCCCTCCCTTGGTGCACAACTTCAAATAACAAAAAAAAAAGACAGTGACCACATAAACACATTAAAAAGCCTCATCGAGTAACCACCAATCATTTTCTGAATTGGTCCTGCACTTCACTCTTGGAGGTAGTTTAGAAAATGCTTCTATAACAACAATGCCATTTTCCCAATAGCATTGCCATAAATGTCACTCATCATTCCATCAGACCTTAGTTTGAAGCTTTCAGTTAGAAATCTCATTAACAATGTAACCACCAATCAGCAACCCAACTGCCTGTGGAAACCTCCCCTAGTAATCCTCCATTGAGAAAGTATTGGCAATTTGAGGAACCTAATTGAGGACTGATTATGTTTGGAGGTAGTTCTCTCTGATGAAATGACACCATAGGTAGAATTAGGAACCCTCACTCCCAAAACCCTTCCAATTCTAATGCTGTAAATTTCATCCCATCACCACATCCATCTCTGGGGACCCAATTAGAATGAAATTGTTTTTTCTAGATTAATTTGATATAGGGAAAACAAATGCACATATAGCTTCTCTCCAATTTCTTAATAACAACTTCAGGTTGACAGAAAATGACAAAAAATGTTGAGAAAATAGAAGTTTTACCAAGGTTATAAGATAAAAGCATACTAAAATATAACCACTTACCAATCATCCCATAGATGCAAAGACAACTCAACTCCAGTTTTCTCGTTCAACAAATGAAGGATCTGAAAAAAATATGTCATCTTTACTGCTTTAACACCTTAATGAAAGTCTTCAATCAATTAAAAACAAAGATAAGAATCAACCTTCAATGAGCACTAAGCTCCAGATTAATTGTATGTTTCTCTGCTACCTGTAGCCATTAATGTAGTATCACGAAAAATTGCCACTTGATTCTCCTAATTCACAAGAATAGAGTATCATAATAGAATAGGATTGTGGCATTAGCATACCTCCAAAACAAGGAAGCAAGGATGAAAAAAGGACCGATCAACCTCCTGCTCAAAAATCTTTGGGTTTTTACTAGCTTCAAACTAAGGTCTAATCCGGTTGTCATCACTTACAACATCATAGTCCCAAGATGAATCGAATTTGGGTATAGGTAATGATGTTTCTTCAATAGAAATCGCATCCTCAACTTGGTGTAGAAGTTCAAGTAATGCCTTGGGAAATGCCAAAAAGAAATGAAGATGAGTAGATAACAAAAAATCTGCATTTTCTTTTGACCAACATATCCACAATATAGTGCTTAACGCCTTAAGATGCAACCAAGGATTCCCCTAAAGAGATAGAACAAGCTTAAGAAGACAATAATGCAAGGAAACTAACCTTTTTGTTGTGCCTAGAGCCCACAGGTTCAGTTACCTCTTTGATATGAACCGAGTCATCTTTACCTTGTACATTAAACACAACAAACAATTATGAGAACAATAACCAAATAATAATGCAAAAGAATTCAACCAAGCAACTACAAAGAAGCATTATAACCTTATTCTGGACAAAAGACATAGAAGGTGGAGTACGAGAAGGACTCTGTGTACTAGAATCACCTAAATTGTTCAATCTATATGCCTTTCCATCTTGTACATCTACAAATTTACAATCAAATCCACATTTTTTTTACGATGTTAGAGTCATTTTCCCCCCTCTGAAGACTGCTCTGAAGAAGGGGCCCTTGTACATCCAATTTGCTTATTTTATTCCAGTTTACAATCTAGAGTTCCAAGAAAGAAATAATGTGTTGCACATACTGATACAGGAAATTACATCAACCAATGCTGATAATCCAAGACATAATAACATTCTGATATACATTCTTCTCACACAATCTCACTATGAAGAGAAAGCAAAGAAAAAATGCACAGTGGTCAAGCACCAAAGATCACTGCAGAATCCCGGACCAACGTATTTTCCAACAATCTAATACCTTATCCAGGATACAGACATAGACATTTTCTCAAAAATAAAATGAAATTGCATGAACACATACAGGAGGAGCATTATTTTCAAAGGGCACAATAAATAGACAGCTGTGATGACTTGAATCTATGGGATACTTGTGGTCTGATAGAAGTATGTTAATTGACAGACACAGAGAGATGACATGAACTAATATATAAGCTTTGCATAATAGAGAGACATCAAATAGAAAAAGTAACATGAAGCACATGCACACAATTGATTTCATTTTGCTCCCACCTTCTGAGTCAGTTCCCTCTGCCCCAGTCAGGTAGCTCTTAGGCTCTATTTGACACAATCTAGCATGTGGCTGAAAAGCTGGTTTTTACCCGAAAGTTTAAAGCTCACAAGTTACCTTATCTTCTTAAGGGTTCTTGGCAAAACTATTTGTTCAACTTCATGAAAATTATTACTCCCTATGTAAAAGAATATATAAAATCATATATTTCAAAAAAAAATTGACAAATTAATTTCTTTCAAATTATAATACATTATATTTTAAATACGTAATTGTTATATTTGTATTGAAAAATACTTCCATAATACTATTTCTAATAATTTATATCAAATATTAATGGTCAAAATTTATCAAATCCATGATATCATATATGACATTAGGGCATGTCTATATCCATAGAAGAACGAACTAAAATTTATCATCAGATTTAAAAAGGAAAAAAAATAAAATCATGAGAAGCTAGCTTCTAGTAAATATATGTATATTTTTCTTTTTAGCTTGTCAAAAGTTAGCTTATAATCATAGCTAGACCAAGCATTCTTTGAAGTGTTTATCAACCAAGTATAAGCTAAAAGATAAATTATGACATGTCAAACACATACTAGAAAGCATCAGGAACAAGTCAACCGCCATAATACTAGCCTTTGGCAGAGCCAACATGTGCACGTAGCTTCTAGCATATCACCAAGCTACAAACACTTGTTCTTCTAGTTCCCTTCTCAGTTTACCATCTCTTATTAAATTGAGAAGCCATTTTTTCCTCCTTGCATTGGTAATTTTCATCTTCATTCAAGGTGCCAATCTTTTTGATTGAGCGACACTGATAATTGTTGGAAAATAACCATCAATTTTATCCACCATCCATATCGCTCTCCAAAATTTACCATTTTAGTGTCATAATTCAGAATCAATTCAATCCCCTGATCAAATATAACCCCTGAATTTCACTCCATGCCCTTATTTGAGTCACATCTGAAATAAATCTCAAGTGAACATAATAATCATTCACATAGCACGTTCTAAATCATAGACTTCCCTCTAATATGAGTATTTATCAGCATTTGCCTAACATAACATTTATTCATATCCAGCTATGCAAATCTCATTGATTCATAGTGCTTGATACTGAAATACATCACCAAACAAAGTAAAAGTAAGAATAATAAGATAGAAAACAAAAATGGATATGGAAGAGGTAATTTTAGATGGGTCTTGTTTATGCTTGGTCCTACTTATTACATGGTTCACTTCTACCCATTTGATTATTGTTTAACTCTACTAGCTATGGTGAATTTAAATGTACCTTTTTTTTATCAATGACTTTGTTCATAATGAAGGTAAGTGCATAGGAGCTGGAAAAAATGGAAGCGCGAGAAGTAAGCAGAAGTTAAACTTTGTTTCCAATGGATCCCAATAGAGTAGACCTCAACGCAATCAAGTGGAAGAAGTTAATTGTCTTGAAGGTGAACTTAATATGGATGTTGTGGATGGTGTTAGTTCTATTAATCATAGTCCTGGTCAAGAAGAAAATCAAAATATTGATTTAACTATTATGCCTTCAAATGAGCCAGGTAAATTCTCAATACATACTTAAAATCACAAATGTATGTGTTTATCTGAGAATATTTGAAATTTAAACATCAATCTTGTTATGGCCTATCAATTTGCTTGTAACTCTATTTTCTTGGTTCTATGATATGTTTATATGACTAATAAGGTGGAAACAAAAGGAATGCAACACGGAAGTTTGTTGATAGAGTTGAGATGACGTTGACCGTGCATGAGGTCGCTGATCCAATGCCAAGAGAAACAAATGAATCTAACAATACTCTACCTTGAATAAGAACTCAATATATGCATGAAAATATTTCTACAAGAAACGTGACCCGGGGAAAATGATGGCAATAGTAGTCAAGGTACAATAATTTTTATTAATCATGTTTGTATATACATTTTTTATTCTTTTACACTCCTATGATGTATAGATTGGCTAAGCCTTGATTTTATTATCCACATGTTATTTTTGTAATAGCATCAACTTCTAACGCTAAAAGGAAAAGGGAGCAGAGAGGAAAATATAAATCTTATGTGATCGAGAAGAAGACATTAGGTGGTACTGCAAAGCTAGTCGTTGATATACCTGACTATGTTCTCCAAGCAGTTGGAGAAAATGCAAGAAATTTAGTAAATTTTTGTGGCCATATTGGGCGGACCAAAGTCCTCATGGATGCATCACCTTGGATTCAGGTAGCAGCTATACACGGTGATGCAATGTGGTTGCTTGTCAAGGTATATATATATATGCATTATTTTCCTTTTATAAATCCTAATCTATGATCCTTAACCAACTAATTATTTTGTTGTGACATTATAGAACAAGTTCAGCATAATGGATAATAATCAACTACACAGATTAAAAGCGTTTGTGTTGTTTGCAATGCAACGCTTATATCGGTATTGGAAAGCTCGCTTGCATTCTTACTACAAAGAATGTGGGGATACACATGAGGAACGTTTAGAAAATCCACCTACTTATTTCGATCTAGAAAATTGGAAAAAATGTTGTGAAACTTTTAATTCTGATAAATTCAAGGTAATTCTTTCCTTTATTGATAATTTTTCTGCTTTACATGTTTGTGTATTAGGTATGAATTATTTATCTTCATTTATTTTATTTTTAAATTGTAGAAAATGAGTGAACAAAACAACAAGAATCGAAAGTCAGATAAATGGTGCCAACACACCATAGGAAAATTATCTTTTCCAGAAGTGGAAACTATCATGGTAATAATATCTTTTCCAGAAGAGATGTTACTTTATGTTTTGGGCCCAAAGTCTGGATACACAAGGGGGAAAGGTAGTGGCTATGGCGGCTCGCTCAAATCAAGGATTCAAGAAGAACAACAACAGAAAATCATACAACAACAAAGTAAGATAGATGAGCAACAAGTCAAGATAGATGAGCAACAAAATAAGATATGTAGTCTACAAAGTCAAATAGACGAGCTTAAAGAGAAACAAGATCAATCTATGACCACTTTTGAGAAGAGGATGTTAGAAATGAGTCAAATGATGGCTACTAATATTATCAGGTAAATTATAATTTCTAGAGTAATCCAACTTTGTATTTATTTCATGATATGGGCTACTTTGCATTATAGTATTGCTTATATCATTGTAACACATATACCGGTATACTTTCGAGAAACCCTTTGACTTATCCACATATAGCTGGCATATGTAATCGCCAAAATCAATCGGAAAAGATGATTATCAAACATGACTATCTATTTATATTTTTATCTCTTATAGTGATACACACACACACACACACACACACACACACACACACACACACACACACACACACACACACACACACACATATACATACGTATATATATTTGTATCTACATGTGTGTATATATATATACGTATACATATATAGACGTACATAGATATACGTATACATATATAGAAAGAGCCATATATACGTCATACGTCTACATATGTAGACGTAAATATATAGACGTACACATATTTACGTCTACATATATAGACATACACATATTTACGTCTATATATATGTATGTATGCATGCACGAGACATGTATTAATCTTGTTATTTATTCAGGTCCAGGAATACACTTGAGGATGATGGTGATGCTTTTCATGGTGGTGTTGACGATGATTATTGATTTATTTATGGATAGATGACTTTTGTCATTAGTTGATGCGATTTTGAAGTATTTTTTATTTTCCTTTTTACCAAAAAACACTTTACAAGAGTGTTTTGCTGATAACTCTTGGTGTTATTATGGTGATATCATATTGGATGTTTAGTTTCTGTTTTGACAATTCTATCAAATAATTAATGTATGATGCATTTCATATTAATGATGAAATGAATTTACTATATATTGACAATTATATTTGATTAATATATGTATATGAATGTGACATGTTAGAAAGTTATAATTTATTTCATATATAGCATTGCAGGAATTTCTTTATTTGGAAACAAAGAAATTGTTGCCAAAAATAATAGTGCATGAAATTATTTCATTAGCAATAGCAATGTTGTTGCAAAAAATAAAGTACATTATTGGCAACAGAAGTGTTATTGCAAAAAATATCTTACATTATTGGAAAAAAAAACAAGTGCACAAATATAGCACATTATTCGCAACAGAAATGTTGTTGCAAAAAATATCATACATTATTGGAAACAAAATAACCGTTACAAAAAATATATTATATTAAATATAGCACATTATCCGCAACAGAAATGTTATTGAAAAAAATATCATACATTATTGGCAACAAAACAACCGTTGCAAAAAATATCTTATATTAAATATAGCACATTATTCGCAACAGAAATGTTGTTACAAAAAATATCTTAGATTATTGGCAACAAAACAACCGTTGCAAAATATAGCATATTATTCGTAACAGGAATGTTGTTGCAAAAAATATCCTACATTATTGACAACAATTAATCTGTTGAAAAATATAACATATTATTCACAACAACAATCTCCTTGCAAAAAATATATCTTATTCGCAACAACGAAATCGTTGCAAAATATAATTATGGTCCAACATCTGTCAATCATTTAAGACAACAAAATACTATTTTTAGCCACAAGTTTATCGTTGCGAAAATAAATATTTTTGGCAATGGAAAAATTCGTTGGAAAAACCTTTAGGTACGCTATCATATGCAACGACAATTTATTGTTACCAAAAATATTATATCGTTGGCAAATATATATTTGGCAACGACATATTCCGTTGCCAAAAATAGCTTTTCTTGTAGTGCACCCATGAAATGGATGATTAGTACGCTACGTACTGAGTAAGGTAACCGAGCACTAAGGCCAACACATAAGTATATAGAATTATGCAAAATAATACA
The DNA here is from genome assembly GCA_030549775.1 of Tamarix chinensis. Lineage (NCBI taxonomy): Eukaryota > Viridiplantae > Streptophyta > Magnoliopsida > Caryophyllales > Tamaricaceae > Tamarix > Tamarix chinensis. The sequence continues at coordinate 84,943,938 of CM060176.1, read as the reverse complement.
CAACATACACTTTCAAACGCACACATATAGTACATAAGGCCATGAAGGAAATTATACAACCTACAAATGATCTAGGCTAAACATAAAGTACATGATTATTTCAGATTAAATATTTAATTACTCTTTTATTAGAAACCAATTCATGCCATTTTCTTTATCAAGTCCACACGAGTATGGGAACCCCACTATTTTAGCGGATGGATCGGTCGTGAGGGTAACATACTATGCCACTTTTTTATGCCGGTGGATTGATCTAGCCCCTTCTTGTACGGTGTTCCACTGTAAGTAATTAGTGTGTTTCCCATGTATTAGAAACTATAGGGTTTGATTTTGTTGAGCTTGGGATCCCCCACTATTATAGTCGGTGGATCGGTCATGAGGGTACATGCCCTGCCACTATTTTAGCTTGTGGATCGGTCGTGAGGGAAACATTCCCTGCCACTATTTTAGCTGGTGGATTGGTCTGGGCCCGACTCAACATCTTCGACTTTATGTATTTAATATTTTAAGTATCTTATTTAGAAGCTCATTCCAAGACATACAAGATTGACTTCTACCATGCTTACTCTTCAACTCAGGTTAACACTCCAACCCTAGTTAAAAATGACACACCCTATGGCCCATGCAAACCCTAACTCCACGTAAACCCTAGCCCCCATGAAAACCCTAAACACCATGCAACACCCTAATACCACCATGAAAACATTATTACCACCCTACAACCACTACTCCATGCAAAACCCTAACACCATGCAACTCCATGCCAAACCCCAACACCATGAAACTCCATGCAAACCTTAACACCATGCAATTCCATGCAAAACCCTAACACCATGCAACTCCATGCAAAACCCTAACACCATGTAAACCCTAACTCCATGCAAATCCATGCAAAACCCTAATACCATGCAATTCCATATAAAATCCTAACACCATGCAACTCCCCATCATTATTTTACAACCCCATCATGCATGTCTCAAGGCCAAAATCATACCATAATAATAATAACACATTTATACACATCATTCTCATGCCACAATTGTTTACACTAAACACACCTCATCTTCCATATCATGTTGCATTCATAATAGTTATACAATATACACATGAAATACACAATAAATCTTATCACATGGCATGCATGGCATATAAATCACATATTAAATAAATGGCCTTAGCACCCCTTACCTAAAATATCACCGGTCTTGGAGTACGCTCCTATACCACTTGAGGGCTTTGACTGGGCTCACCTATTATGGGAAAAATACTAGAATTAGGTTCCCTCCTAGAAATGCTATTATTTACTAACTTATCCTAAGACTTGGTTTTTAATTAAAATAATACTATACTAAAATTAACTATACAAAATACTACTAAAAATACTAATAAAATTACTAATGTAATTTAAAATGAGTGGTGATATAAAGGTTTCTACCCTTCACCAAAATAATGTTGGTAAAGATAATAATAATAATAATAATAATAATAATAATAATAATAATAATAATAATAATAATAATAATAATAAAATATTATTTATAATACTAATAATAGTAGAAATAATAATAATAGTAACAATGTTAATAATAATATAATCATAAAATTACAAGGTGGGCTCTCGACCCTACCCCAAATAATAAAAGTACTATTTAATGATATTAATAATATATATTACCTATAATATTAAAAATAATAAAGATAATAATTATAATAATAATAAAATAATAATAATAGTAATAATAATAATAATAGTAAAAATATTAAAAATAGTACTAAAAATGCAAGGGTGTGAGACCTAATTAAAATTTAAGGTCTCGGTCGCCCCTAAAATAATTAACATGAATAATAAAATAATTATACTACTAATAATAATATTAATAATAGTATTAATAATCATAATAAAATTATAATAATTCATATAAATTCCTAAAATTCGAAACCAACAATCTAATTAACTCAAGAATAATCTCAACCTGCCAACAAAATTTATTAGTAATATTACATTTAATAACAATACTAATAATAATGATAATAATAATAATTATATTCAAATAAATGCTAAAAATTAGAATAAAAACAGAATAAATTACAATAAATAGAAAAGAAGAGCTAAGAAGGTCTAGGGTTTCACCTTGAGTTGGCGGGGATGAGTGGCACCAGCGGTGGTGCACGACGGTGGTTGAAAAAGAGGTTTAAAAGGAAAAAGATGAAGAAAAAGAGGGGATGAGAAGGAGAAAAAGGAAAAGGAGGTTATGGTTCGGTGGGGGAGAATTAGTAGAAATTTTTGGGTGGTGCAAAAGGTAGTAGAAGTAGCGGATGTGGTGGTGGACAGTGGTTTAAAGTTTGTAGAGTAAAATATTTTGTGAGATGGATAGGGAAATTCGCACGGCTATGGTGGCTTGTGTGAGAAGAATCGAAGGAGTTGAAGAGCTTAATTAGCTAGAGTTAGGTGCAGGGAAGAATTTGGGAGGTAAGGGTGGTGGGGATATTGGCTAACGGTGGCGAACGACTTGTCTAAAGGGGCAGCAGTGGTAAGGTCAGGGAATTCCGGGCAAACAACCAAAGTTCAATATAAAGCTCAAGCCAGGGTATTTATAGGTTTTAGAAGGGAGGTTAGGGTTCTATGGGTTGGCTACGGGGTAAGGCAGGTAGGGTTAGGGTCACTAGCGGCATTTGGCCGACGAAAATTTAGGTTGAATGTGGTAGGGTTGTGCACAAAAAAAGAATGAAGATTGCGTGAGAAATGGAGATTTGGTTGGGTCAAAACGGGGCTGGTGAGTCAGGGGGAAGAGAGAGGAAGGAGAACGGCCAATCAAAATGGGTGTAATTGACGGTGGAGTTATAGGTGCAGCAATGTCAACAAGGGAAGAAGGAAGAAGAAGATTGGGGGGGGGGGCTGGACCTTCGGTCTAGAATAAAAAGAAAGAAAGGAAAAAGGGGAAGAATCGGCCAGCGACGCTGGTTAGTTCTTTTTTAACAAAACACGGCGTACAGGGGAAAAAGAAAGGAGGGAGGGAGGGAGGACTTGGACCGCTGGGCTGGCCTAGGTTGGGGACAAGTAAAAAGAAAAAAGAAAAGAAGGAAGAAAAAGAAAGAAAAAGGAATATATAAAAGGAAAAAGGAAAAAGGGAAAAAGGAAAAATAATGGGATAGAGCCAAAAAAAATTAATTAGGATATTTGGGATATTTAAAAATAATAATATTGAAATCCTTTTTTAGGCTAAATAAGGATTTTTAAAAGATTTTCCATAAATTCCATTTTAATTAGGAAAACACTGTAATTTTTTTCCAATTAAATTATTTATAAAATTAATGTTGATTTGAAACTATTTTCTCCTTCTTATTTTAAATAAAATAATTTATTTAATTAATTTCCAAAATAAAATCTTTAATTAGCCTAAATACCCAAATTTCTCCTAATTAAAATATTTATAAATTTCTTCTTGATTTTTCCTATTTAATTCCCTTTGATTTTAATAAAAATAATTTATTTAATTAATTTTCATAATAAAAAATCATTTAAATTTAATTTTTAAAAATAGAAATTTTTAGGTAATTTCAGTAGGTAAGGCACTAGGATTAACTAGGATCCTGCTAGAAGAAAAATCCTGAAGGTACAAATAAATGCATGAAGACAAACTAACCCCCGATAGCTAATTGTGGGATGGGTGACCAAACTTATACACAACTTAGTCATCTTTTATTTCAAGTGATTAGTATATTATTCTTGAGGTTTTGTGGTCTTTAAAGGCCCATACAAAATGCAAGCAAGGCATTCACATCCTTATTCCATCTTAACCATTACCATTCCCTAACCATGTGTGGGCTTTCTATTAAAGCTTACTCAATATCAATGTCAACCTAATCCCTTATATTAATCGATTTAAGGCTAAAGTACATATTGCATTGCACCTTTAAAGCCATAAAATAATTATCTGGCTTTACCATTTAAGGCCTTTACAACATCCACTAACTATACCACGAATTATGATCCATTTAATCTATCTATTAGGTTGTTAATCTATGTTAATACATGTCTCAAGGCATATCCAAGTCAAAAGATCAAAAACCATGCAATCTGACTGGACCAATAAATCATTTCACCCTAACTAATCAATTAGTTTTCCCAAGAAATTAATCAATTGAGTGAACTGGTCAATCAATTTGGGTAGACTAGTATATTAGTTTGGCTCTACCCAACCCACATTCTAAAACTAGTCGATCGGTTTGGCTAAACCAATCCAATGTTCTAGGACCAGTCTATTAGTTCTGCCAAGCTAGATGATGGGTTTAAGCTAAGAAAAAAACTAAGTTCAGTACAAACCTATCGGTCAATGGGTTTGCACCAAACATAAACATACCATGATGTTAGACTAATACTTTTTTAGGTCATTAACTGAAACATACTTCATAATTTATCAAATCAGCCAAATTTCCTTGAAATTTGTGTTTTGCTTTGGATTCTTAAGTTAATCAGCATGCATCATTCTAAGACTAAATTCTCATGAAAACTTATAAAATCAGGACTTCAAATAATACACCACATCACATGATTAACTAGGGCTCATTTTAGAAGTAAGAATGACTTATTTGTTGAAAGAAAAACTTTCCACAGATAAGAAAACTCAACTTAGAAGATTTTCAATTTTAAACCTTAAAAAAATTTAAGTTAAAACTTATGAAATCTAATGAATAATTTCATAAATCAGGATCCAAATTAGGAGAAAACACATTTACCAAACCTATTAAATAAATAGGACATTTGGGATCAAAGATATAATAATCTTCCTCCTAAATCTAATCCTTCCTTATGTAAAGATAAATAAGAAGGAGCTAGAGAAAGGAACCAAACCTATGCTTGAATTGGGGAGAAAAGAACAGAAGGTTAGAGAGCTAAAGTATTTCAATGGATAAAGAAAAAGTGAGGGGATGGAGTGATTAGGGATGTTTATAGCCAATAAATCATTATGAGAACAAGTATGGTTATTCTTAAATAAAAAAACCCTAATTTCTATAGTTTAAAATTTAGCTAAATGAGTAGATTTCATCAAAGATACGTAGACCTTCATTCTAAAGATGAAACATTGATTTCTGGTGAATGTATATCAAAGTCAAATGAAATGTCAAACACAAGCTAGGAAATAAATGATTAGCATGGGGAAGAATATCCTAGCTAGATACAGTTCTCAAAATTGGAGGAATGATTCTAAAAGTGTGTAAAATAGAGAGGGGGAAAAAGATAAAGTAGAGGTTATCCTCTCCGTCAATAGTCTAAATCAAACCCTTGAATTAGATTAAGGTACAATCTCAGGCCAAATTATTGATAAAAAAATATTGTCTCTAGAAATAAACCCACGGTAAACTTGATATCTTGAATAATTAGCATTCCATAGATATCCTTAGGGAATAGATTGAAATACTCGCAGATCGCTACATTTTGCTCTAATAACATCTCAATTGCCTTGGTATCTTGAATACTATACAAGAAGGTTGGATATTCCTTGTGAATAAGGTTACTCATCACTATGTATGACATGATATTTATAGAGGAGATAGGTTCACACTTCTAATATGTCACCTTAACACCCTTTGGTCCTCGTAGAACCACACATTCCTACTCATAGTCTATCATCAATTCACACTTCCCCAATATGTCCTTTTCGATAATTGCATAAATATTGCTCATATAAAGAAACATGAGGTCTAAGGGAAACTTTAATCCTTAAATAATTAAGGCTACACCTTTATAGAACTTAGCACATGCAATCCTATTCGTTGAAAGTACCACAACAAAATTGAAAATGACATTAAGGAGAAAAGGTAGCTCTACTTATGAATGTAGATGACACAAAAGAATTTGATGCATTAGAGTCAAACAATGTGCATGCTTGAAAGATAGAGATAATAATCATACCAATCATCATAATGGCTTGACACTCTACCTATGACTATTTAATCAAATTCAAGCATCCTCTTGAAGGAACCCCCATGGCACAAGTTGATCCCTGACTGTATTAAAAGATACAAGGCTTATGACCTTTAGGCTAACTAACTTCATATTACTCTCAAGGTTACTTTATCATACCAGGGCTATATAATATGGAAGCAATGAATTCATATTCTTATTCCATCTTAACTATTACCTTTTCCCGATTATTTATGGGTTTTTCATTAATGCCTACTCAATATCAGCCAAATCCCTTAAATTAATCCATTTTAGGCCAAATTTTAAATTGTGTTACCGCTTAAAGCCATTGAGTACTTATTCGAGCTTGATCATTAATGCCTTTACAACACCCATTGTGTATGCCATGAATTATGATCCATTTAATCCATCCATTAGGTTGTCAATCCATGTCAACAGATGTATTTCACTTATTTAACAATCATATAGAAACATGAGGTATGATCTCAAGGCATATCTAAGTCAAAAGATCAAAATCACACAATCAGACTGTTCTAGTCAATTAGTTTGGCTTAACAAGTTGATTAGTTTTACCAGTAAGTTGATTAATTGATCTAATTAGGCGATTAGTTTAGGTCGACCACTCAATCGGTTTGGCTTGGCCAAATCTAAGGTTCTCTCTAATTGGTATATTAGTTTGCCAAAATAGTTGACTATTCTAAGACTAGTTGATTGGTTCTTCCAAACTAGTTATTTTTTTTATGTGGAGAGAAAACCAAGGTCACTACATACCTATCAATTAATGATTTTAGGCCAAATAATTCACTATTCTTGGGAGAAGTAAATTAGTTTGACCTAACTAGTTGATTGGTTTTCCTTTAGTAATACACGAGAGACATTTTTCATGAAAATTATCTAAAACTCTTATTTGATCCTATGTAAAACATATCATGGCAACATACCAATACTTTTTTTAGCTCATAAGCTAAATACATGCTCCATAGCTTATCAAATCAACTTTATTTCTCTAAAATCTTTTATTTTTCTTATAATTTCATTGGATAATCAATTTGCACCATCATGAAACCAAATTCTCATGAAAAATTATAAAATCAGGGCATTAAAGAATACACCACATCGTACGATTAAATAAACCTCATTTTAGAAGCAAGAATGGCTTATTCTATGCAAGAAAAACTTTTCCACAAATCAGAAAACTAAACCTGGGAAAATTTTAATTTCCAAACCTTTAAAAAATTTAAAGGTTAAAAAATCCAGGTAACTTATTCATAAATTAAGATTCGAGTTGGGATTATACAAACTTTCCAAACCTAAGAAAAATAGAGGTAATATGTGCTAAAAGAAAGACTCAACTTCCTCTTAAATCTAACCATCCCTTTATTAAGGATAAATAAGAAAGAGATAAAGAAAGGATTTGAAGAGTGGAAATGAAACAAAACTAATATGAAATTGGGGAGAAGCGAAGACAAGATTAGGGAGTTAGAATAGTTTAAATAAAAGTGAGTAGAAAGGGTAATTAAGGATATTTTTAGACAACAAATCATTACAAGAATGATTGTGGTTATGTTTTGATAAAAAAAAACCTTAATGTATACCATTTAAATTTGAGCTGAATGGGTAGTTTTTAGTTTTTGCCAAAGATAGGCTGACCTCCCTTCTAAGGCTAAAATGGTGATTTTTAGAAAATTTAGGAAAAATTCACCTAGAAAATGTCAAACATAAGAGAGGAAACAAATAATCAACATGGAAAGAGATCTCCTAGTTAAGAAGAGATAAGATTATGAAGTGGAGTAACAATTCCAGAAGTGTGCAGTGGAGAGAGAGGCAAGAAGATAAAGCTAAGGTCATCCTATCCCTCAATTGTCTAAATTGAACCCTTAAATCAATTTGAGGTAGAAGATCAAGCTGAATGCATTATATGAGAGGTTAAGAATCTTGAAAGAACAACTTTGATTAGGATTACCAAGGTTCCAATTTGATATAAGAAGGTATTCCTAAAAAATAGAGTTTAAAAAATGTACTTAGCTTAATATACTAATTGATTAGTTGGGCCTACTTGATGACTGTTCTATCAATGAATTGATCTGTTTTCCAAAGTAGTAAATTAGTTAGGTTGAGTAAAAACACATTAGTTGAAATGATTAACCAATTGATCACTTCATAGAACTAGTTGATTGGTCCATCTAAAACCTCATTTTATTCCATTTCTAAAACTTATTCAAATCAAAATTTCCCTCAAATTTAATTATAGTTCCAAATCAAAATCAAACATTATCAAATTTATAAAATATGAGGTATTATAGCATTACTTTTGGTGGTGATGGCTTGGTAATTATGAAGAAGGTTGATGGGTGTGAGGATGTGATGGTTGGGTGAGAAGGTAGTGGTGCTAGGTGGCAACAACAACAACAATGAAGAGAAAGGATAAGGAGAAAGGGGTCCTCAACTATCTGGTTTCTTAATAGGAGAAAGGAAAGGAAGGAAAATAAGGGAGTATATAGAGAAGAGGGGGTGTTTATAGGGTGAAAAGAGGTGAGGAGGTGGAGGCAATGATGGGAAAGAAGATGGACACGATTGGGGTAGATGAGGGTGCTCTAGGGAGTGTAGGAAATTTAGATGGAAATAAGGGTTCATTAGTTAGCTGAGGTGTAGGGGGTCATGTATGGGTACCAAAGGACTTGATCTATGTGGGTAGTCTGTGTGCATGGTTGGGAAGGGGAATGATGAGGGAAACATGTGTGCGTGGGGGTTGGGTGAAAGGAGATAGAGTGGGGGATGTGTTGATAGAGGAAAAAGGAAGAAAATAAGGCATAGGTTAGGGAAAGGGAAAGAAGAATAAAAAGAAGAAAGAAAATGATAAAAATAAAAATGACAAAGAGGAAAGAAAATTTTAGTGTTAGGATAATGAGAAGCTTTAAGTTTAAAATTTACAGAATTAATCTAAGATTTTATTTATAGATTATCTATGGTTAGGGTTAGGAAATAATGTAAATGACATAGAATTTCAAATTTATATTAGGGTAGCTTATCAATTATTTAGGATAAAGATTAGATATAAACTTTAGGGTATTATATCACTATGCCTTTAGAAGATACTTCCTCCCTAAAGTAAAAAAATAATGTTGAGCTCTGTGGTTAATTCTTATGGGGTTAACACTATAATAGAAGGTACTAACCCATTAAAAGAGGAGAATCCCCAATATCTAAGACACCTATGCTAAAGATCTCAGGATGGATATCCCAAATGTCCTTCTCTTTCTCCCAGTTAGTCTCCTTTTCTCTATGGCTACTCTAGATAATCTTGGTGACCTTGGTGTTGAGAATCTATAAGGGCCTCTCTTTGTAAGATAATGAATAATCACACTGGATCTTAATTGGTCTGATCATATAGGAAAACGTTAGTTAAGGGAAAAGAGAGGAAGTATAGGGCTGTGGTCAAGGTTACTAAAGGGTGATGGTGTGGTGCACTTCCATTAGCTAGAAGTTAGGTGTGGTTATGGTAGTTGTTGCCATAGCTAAGTAAGAAAATAAAAAGGGGGAGTTGCAGTGATAATAGCTAAAAAGAGGGGTGAGGACTAACTATTTTTTCCATTGGTTGTAGGGAATATTTGGTGAAATTCAACATTGGTGAGGGTGGTGTATTAGTATAGGCTATTATAGGTTCTAGAGGTACTTTAGTGGGGGTGTCCGCTAGTGGTTTTTAGGACTATTTTGGCAATTGCAAGGTGGAGAAGAATAAGGAAGAAGGTGCTATAAAGGGGGCAGTGTTTTGAAAGGAAAAATGGAAGAAGGAAAAAAGGGTGGCTCTGTACATCTAATGTGCCATATGAATACATAGATATGTTGCGTGGATGAAGAGAGGGAGATGGGAATGTGAGGTGACCAAGTATGTTTTTAACATAACCCATCATGTAGAAAGAAGGATTTGATGGGTGATGATGAGGGTAGTGTGTAGGTTATGTAATGGAAGCATGTTAGAGATATTTTCTTAGAGAATAATGAATGAGTTCATGCAAGTTAAGAGAGAAGAAGGGGAAAAAAAATGAGGTAGGTTGGGAATAAAATCAAAAAGTAAAAGGAGAAGGAGAATATGAAAAAGGAAATGAGGTAGAAAATATGCATGGGTTTAAAATTAGAATTAGGTTAAAATAACTTATGTAAGGGTAATGGGATAAATTATTTATCGACCAATAGGGCTTAGATTTAGGTTGAAAAAATTGTTAATAACTAAAAATAAATTTTAAGTTTAATTTAACCTTTAGGATCAGGGAATTTAGATAGGATAGAAATATAAATTTATTGAGGTTAGAATTTGATTAAGATATTAGTTACTTAGAATTAGGTTTTGTTAAAATTTGACGTATTACATCACTATCCCCTTAAAAGAGACTTCATCCACAAAGTTAAAAGTTAAGGTTGGGGAAGAAGAGAATAAGAATTTAAGGAAGGTGATCTTGATAGTTAGCTCGACCTTGGTTGCCACTATACTACTAGAAACTACCCCTTTAAAAGAGAAATGCCCTTAACCTTAACATACCTATGTTGAAGAGCTCCACGGTGGCTCTAAATAATCTTCACAAGTAGAATTGAGCTCATCCACATCTGTAGAATCTTACTGCTAAGAATCCACAAATTCCTCCCCTTATAGGATAAAGAGTCATTGAGCTCAAGCTCATATGGTTAGATCATGTGGGATGGATCTATGATGTACTTCCTTAGTTAGGAGATGTGAAAGAAATTATGAGTTAAGGCCAACTCTTGTGGAATTTATAAGGTGTATACTACCCTGCCAATCCTTTCAAGAAGTTCATAAGGATCAATATATCTTAAGCTTAGCTTATCATTCCTACCAAATGTTTATACCCCTTTGGTGGGTGAAACCTTTAACAAAACTTTGTCCCCTATCTAAAATCTATCATTAAAATGCCTCTTATCTATGTATTTGTTATAGTGACTCAAAGATGCTCTTATCCCATCTTAGATCAAATAAACAAGCTTAGTCTTCTCCTCAATCATCTCTACTCTAAGAACCATAGTCTTACTAATGTCGCTACTACACAAGGGTGTCCAGTGCCTCGAAAGATCTCATTACTATACTAGTGTGATAATTGGTGTTGTATAATACTACAACCAAGTATATATGGTCCTCCCAAGTGACTAGAGAATTGAAATCACAATCTTATAGTATATGCTCGAGTGTCTGAATATTCCTCTTAGTTTGGAGGTTTGTAGCCTGGCAGATGTTGGTACTCATCCTCAATCTCATACCTATAGCTACCTACAACTTCCTCTAGAAGTGCTAAACGAATCTCAAATCTTGAAACTCAATTGGAGACTATATCAATAGGTGTAATGTTCTTACTCACCAAAAACCTCATATAATCATTAACTAGCTAATCCATACTTTAATTAGACTTCATCGATACAAACACTAATAATTTAGTGAGCTTATCAATTATCATATAGATCATGTCACACCCATTGCGAGTCCTTGGTAAGCCACTGAAAAAATTCATTAAGATGGATTCCCATTTCCACCTAAGAATTTCTAAGGACTAGACCAACCCTGTAAGTCTTCGGTGCTTGATCTTGAACTTTTGGAAGGTTAGACATCTTAACATAAACTCTATAACCTCTTACTTCATATAAGGCCATAAGTATATCCTCTTGAGGTTCTTATACAAATTATCCTCTCTTTGGTGGATAGAGTATGGAGTAAAGTATCCCTCCTATAATATATAACACTTTAGATTAGTGTAGCTTTATGGTATAAACCAAGGACCCTTGTATCAAATGTTAATATCCTCATGTATCTAAAATACCTAAGCTAGACTATCCTAAATCTTTTGATAAATCCTCTTGAGCTAAACATCTTCAGACTCTCATGTTCGGATCTCTTTGATAAATGTTGGTGTAATTGTTAAAGCACACATCTAGACCTCTATTTCACCATACTTAATTATCTCTATGCCCATTTCACCAAGCTCCTACAGTAATTAACTAGTGACTACATAAGCAATCATTGAGTGTGATATCTTCCTACTCAAGGCATCTACAACAATTTTGGTCATATCTTTATGGTAGGTCAACGGGATATCATAGTCCTTCACCAAGTCTAATCATCTCCTTTCCCTTATATTAAACTCTTGTAGAGTAAATATAAACTTAAGGCTCTTATGGTCAGTCATAAATTTACACTGAGTTTTGTATAGATAATACCTCTAAATTTTTAGCTCAAAGATGGCTACTACCAAGTCTAAATTATGTGTCAACCAGTTCTATTCATGCTACTTCAACTAATGAGAAGCATACACTACTACCTTACCATGTTGCATCAATAGAAAACTAAGCTCATGCTTCAATTTTTCGCAGTAGATCTTAGACTTATCTAATCTTAATGGAAGATTCAAGACTAATGTTGTAGTTAAATGCTACTCTAACTCCTGGAATGCCCCCTTACTTGCATCATCACACTGAAATCTGGTAGTCTTCTTTAGGATATTTTTTAAGGGATGAGTTACCATTGAGAAGTCCTTAACAAAGAGTTTTAGAACTCGGGTAAACCCAAAAAAATACAAATGGGTGCCTTCCAATTGGTGAATACAAAAACCTTCATCGGGTGAATGATGACTACTCCTAATAGCACGTGACGAAAAAATGAATACTCAAGAAGCTAAAAATTGCACTTAGAGAGTTTCATATACAACTTATTCTCTCTAAGGAGGGATAATATCATGAGCAAGTGACACTTATGGTCCTCTCCACTCATAGAGTATACAAAATATCATTTATTAAAACCACCACAAATGAATTAAGAAACAACCAAAATATCATAATAATCATCATCAAATCATTAAAGATTTCGGGTGCATTAGTGAGCCTAAAAGTAATATTACTCTAACTAAATTAAATTAACTAGCCACTTTTTTAGGTCTCACGATTTCACTTACCATGTGTAACAAGCTCTTTAAACCCCTAGGTCACCTATCAAGGACGGGTAAGGTCTTGTGAGGGTTTCATAGATGATATACCCACAAAATCACACGCAAAGAAAAAGATAAATAGTTAAAATCACATCTACTACCCTTAACCATTTTTGCCTAAGAATATTTTAATTTTATATGTCGATATTAGCAATCAACCAAGATTCAACATTAGGAAATTTAAAGAATCAATTTCAACATATAGTTCACACATAAACATGATAGGTATAAGCAAATCAATATTATGGATGAATATCTACTATGCCTTAGTTACATCAAGATCCATCCTCACTATAGATACCGTTTATTTTTTTTGTCTCTCTTAGATTCATGGCTACAAATATGTAGAAACACTCATGTATGTGAGATAAGATGATAATGATAACAAACAACTCACATATATAAATAAAGAAGGCTCATGTTCTCATTGATAAAAGCTCATGAAAGATATCAAATACTTGCCAAATGGACCAAACCATATGCTTAATTCTTGTAACTAATCTCCATCAGATCAAAGGCTACTCATCTCAAGAATTAAATAGGACTTACTTATTTGTTGTAGTAGGGTTTAAGGTAAAGAAGGGTATGGAGTATTTTATGAGTGTGGTGATAAAAAGGTTAAAAGCTAGTGGAATCTAATAATTAGATAAAATATAAGCATTAACTCCACATCAATGATGACATCTCTACCTTCACACTAAATTAGAACATGAATAAACATTTCTCAACATTTTCTCCATAACTACCTTTATTCTTTAAATTATATTATTTTCTTATTCTCTCTTTCTTTTCTTTTCTTTTCAAATTTCTTTTATTATTATTATTATTATTATTTTTTTTCATTTTTCCTCCACCAGACATAAATAATCTCTTTTTTTAATACATATATTTCTTTCACATACACATATATTCTTTATCCATAATGATTTGATTCCCTTCCACTATCTTTAAGCAAAGGTAAGGATATTAAGGTCCAAAGGTTATTCAATGTAGGTAATGAAGAAAAACATATAATCCATGATAGGCTCAAAGGGTTTCTATGGGGTGTACATCATGTATACACAAATTAGGTTAAATTATTTGATCATGTGATAGAAAATCCTAAGCTATCTTTATCATTTTCTCAATCAGAGCTTGTTTTGACTATAAGCTTTGAATAGTACAAGAGTAAGTTATGGTAATCTCTATAGTCCATTACAAGGGCTATGGAAAATAATTTGATCAAAGCGATTAAATTTATATAAGGTTTGAAAAGAATCTTTGAAGCCAAGAAAAATAGATGATTTCATGTAAATTTGCTCAGAAAAAGAAAGTATATATGGTTCAAAATGCCATGTTGGTGATTATATAAATTAGCATAGTGTATGTTGAGAATAAGTATATACAAAATAAAGTGTTAAGAAGACATATCATATGTAGTAATGATAACAAGCACACTCTAAAAAAGGATACAATGCTATTACCCTCATTTCCTTTTTCTTTCTTCCTTCCTTTTCGATTAGTTTCGTGATTTGATATATATATAATTTCACAATGATCATCCCTAACATAGATTTCATCCTTAGTAATTTCATTATTATTATCATTCAATAATTGAGTTCTTGTACTGCGTTGGCCTACTCTTTCTCCCAATCAGCATCATTTTCATCGTCACATTTATTGACAATTATTTTTTTCTTGGCTAAAACCACATGCCATATTTTATTAGCACAATTAGTGAAAAAGGAAACTTATGTTGCTTCCACCGCCACTCCTCGAGCTCCCTATCCTCTCCTCTATCTCCTTCTTCTTTTTATTCTTCTTCCTCTTCCTCATTATGTCAATTTTTGAGCCCCATAAGCCTTGCCCGAGCCTCTTTCTCTCCCATTCTCCTCCTTCCCTCACCCTCCCTGTTTTTCTTCGCCGCCGCCGCTCTGCCACTTCCGCCACCTCAATAGCCACCTACACCACCTCCTGCCATCCACTACCTTATCCTTGACTGATCATATCACCCCTCAAGCCACCCCGCAGTCTTCCTCTTCCTCCTCTCTTCTTTTTCTCTCCTTTCCATCTCTTCTCGGCAACCACCTTGTACAGCCCCAATCCGTTGCCGTCCCTCCACTTCTGCCATCGCTTGATCCACCAAATTAATCCCTACAACCCCCTCTACCATCCCCAACCCTCATTTGGCTAAAACCACCACCCAAAGGCCTTCATTTTCCCTTCCCATTTTTCTTCCTCACCAGCCCCCATCTCGACCTCCCTCCTCAGCCGCCACCTTAGCAGCCTCGCTCCGCCGCCTCAGCCGCCATTAGCCACCTTCAACCCATCCTCAACCACCACCTACACCCCCTCTCCACTTCTGCACCATTCTCTTGCCCTTAATCTTCGCCCAACCACCTTCTTTCCTATCCCCAAACCATTAACCCGAAAATAGCCCATTTCTCCTCTTTGCACCATCTTTTAGCCCCCTTCTCCTCATTTCCTTGCATGCAGCTCATGCTACATGAGCAGGATGAGCTTCTTCCTTTCTTGGTTAATTTGGGTGAAAATTTAAGGTATAATAATATTTTAATTTAAGTATTTGATTAATTAAGTGCTATAAAGCCTTATACCTTGATTTTTTTTTATTTTCTCGTATAATAAGTTTTAATATTATTTTTAGGTATTGGTTTTGATAATCAAAGCTTGAACCTTTAACCGGAATACCGGTAAGGTTAATTTTTGGAGGGAATCGAGGTAATCGTTAAATCCCACTTAAATGCATGGATTAACGTATGGTAGTATATTAGGATTTTTAATACATTATTATGCTTGGTTTATGTTGTTTAATATGATATATGTGGTTCTTGTGTTGATTGACGAAAAGGAAGCATGATGGATTATTTCCATGTATAAAAACATTATTTAGGTTAAGAGTTTAGTTGTTAATGAAAATGTTAAGTATTATCCATGTTATATTATGCTATTGTGATCTTAATGCATGATTAATGTTTTTTGAGCCTTAGGGGATTTTATTAATGTACCTTGTAAACGAATATGGCCTAATATATATATATGGGTGCTAATAAGTATTGTATTACTTATAAGAGTTGTTGATAAGGTGTTAATATTAATAATTTATGTAGTAATAATAATAATAATAATTTAATATAAGTGGAGTAATAAGGGGTAAGATGGTAAATTTGTAAATAGAAGGATAAACTGGTAATTTTATAATAAAAAGATAAATTGGTAATTTTGTAATAAAATGGTAATTTGGTAATTTTATAATAAAAGGATAAATTGGCAATTTTCTAATAAAAAGGCAAATTGGTCATTTTGTAATAAAAGGGTAAATTGGTAATTTTGTAACAAAAGGGTAATTTGGTAATTTTGTAATAAAATGGCAATTTGGTAATTTTGTAATAAAAAGGGTAATTTGGTAATTTTGTAATAGAGGGGCAATTTGGTAATTTTGTAATAAGGGGCAAATTGGTAATTTTACAACAAAAGGGAAAAATGGTAATTTTGTAAATAAAAGGGATAAAAGTGGAAATTGGAAAGGAGTAACTTGGTAATTATAATAATTGATAAGGCTAAAATGATAATTTAATAAAAGAGAATGGTAAAATGATAATTTAATAATGAAGGGTAAAATGGTAAATATGATAAGTGTGAGGGGCAATTTGGTAATTTAACTAACTAAAGGGGTAATTTGGTAATTAGGATATTGAGTAGGGGTAATTTGGTAATTTAACCAACTCAAAGGCAATTTATTAATTATAATAAAGGAAAAAGGTCAAAGTGGTAATTTAACCAACCAAATGGGAAATATATTAAGTGTAATAATTACGAAGGGTGATTAGTGGCCTAACAAGTGTGGGAAACAGCTCGAGAACCTAAGCCGAGTAAGGAAGTAGCTAAGGCCGCCTATGTGCTACGTGTTTTACTTGCCTTGGATGCCTTGTACAATTTTATATCGTGCTCTACATGCTATTATCTTAACTGTTTCATGTGTGGCATGGCTTGAAACCGAGATGTGTTCATTTGTCCTCTTTTGGTATGTGATAATACAGATATGTTGTAAGCTATGATGTGATGTGATGTGGCACTCTAGGACATGCATGCTAGGATAATTAATGTGGTCATGTGCGATGGAAGCATGAAAAAGAGAAATGGGAGAGAAAGATAACCAAGGGGAAGTAAGTTGGCTAAAATAGGTATGGGAGGAACTAGGGTTTGCATAGGATGGTTAGAGTCCACATGGGGGCAAACTTTTCATATGGAAAGTTGCCTTGGGACATGAGGAAGGTAACAGAAGTGTCGTTTGGGTGTTTGGGGGCTTCAGGCAAAAAATAGTACGTGAGACAATATAAGGGTGCTTAGTAGACTAATCTAGAGTTGGAAGGAATCCCTAATGTGAGAAGGTGGAAAAGAAAAAGAAAATAATAAAAATAAACGAGAATGAGTGGGGCAGAAAGTGAGGGTTAGATCTAAGGGTCATGACGTGTGGGGGTGTTAAAATAGTTTGGGTTGTGTGAGGTAGAAAGGGACGGATCACATAGGCCAAATTAGGGTTTCTGGAGAAAACTCTAGGGTAAGGCGGCAAGTGGACTTTGAGGGTAAAAAGTGTGGGCCTTGACCCACGCACTTAGTAGTCGGGCTCCCAGTGTGAGGAAGTGGATTAAGAAAAGAATGTGGGGGCAAGTTAGGAGGTACAGAAGTCTCAAGATATGGGGCGGACCCTCTTGGAAGGAAAAGTGTGGATAGAGTTAGCCATGCATGTCTAGGGCAGAACCTATTGAATAAGATATGATAAGACACTAATCATGTAAAGTGGGAGATTCTTGAGCCGGGTCCAGCCGATCCACCGGTTAGTAATAGTGGTTAGGTGCGTTCTGCTCTATAAGTGACCGATCCATCCGCGAATAATAGTGGTGTGGACTTTGTCTCGCAAGTGACCGGCCCACGAACAATAATAGTGGGGGATCCCAAGCTCAATAAACCAAACCTTAATTTGTTAAGATAAGTAAAAGACACTAAGTACTTACAGTGGAACACCATGAGAGCCGGGGCTAGACCGATCCACCGGCATAATAGTGGCCAGGAGCGTTTTGTCCTGGAGATCGATCCATCAACATATAATAGTGGTTAGGTGCATTCTGCCCTATAAGTGACTGATCCACCAGCTATAATAGTGGGATTCCCGCACTCTCATGGAGATTATAACCCCAAGATGATTGATTAATGATGTACTAATGGCCTTAAGGCCCTAAAAGTATCGATTATTCATTATGGCCTATTAACATTTGGTTGACTTGTTAAGTATGCGAATGGATGAAAGTGAAAGTTATGTATACACCGTTGATATCTGATTGAATCATTGAGTATGTGAATGTATGGATTTGAATGTTATGTTTATACCTGACGTCATGTATGGATACAGTAGTACATTATGTGTTACATTGCAGACTTGTTTTTAAGTGTGTATTTAAAGGGTTACTCAGTACCGTAGTGTGGTACTAAGTGTGGTGGTAATATTCCCAGAATTCACGGTTAATTATTTTGCTTCCGCTAATTTTCTTTTAATTAAAAAAAAATTTCAGTTGTGAATTTTGGGGTGTTACAGTATCCTTCTAGTCGATATCAATTATTTACTTAACCTTTTATCAAATTCATAAGCCATTCAAAGTGGTGCATCTAGTGGGCATGAAAAAGTCCTAACATTTTTATCTCATAAAATAAGTGAATGGTTAAATGCACCACAATGTCAAAGAATGAGGGAGGGAAATACATTTCAAGCTGGCACAAAGTCATCACAATATTATTTACAAGACTTTCACTACTATCAGGGCGTATGACTTTGGAGTAGAGTGTGTTAAAGAACCAACAAACCTTAGTGATAGCAATTTGAACTTCCTTTGTTAAAATTCATATATAGCTATTCGCATGCAATGTTGCATCAAAGTATGAACATTATGTCACTTCATATTAATTAGTTTCAATTCCTTCATTGACACTAACCTTCTAACATTTGAAAAATACCCTTCTGGAACCTTAATACTATTAAAGAATTCACAAAATACTATTTTCTCCTCCTTATTAAGAGTATGGTAAGGCTATGGTAATGTAACACCCCAAAATCACGACTTGAAAATTTCGTTTAAATTATGCTTTGCGGAAGCGAAAATTAAAGAACGGTGGGTGTTACCGCCACAATTGGCATAAGTCAGGTCTCCTCACCATCCTTACATCAAGTGCTAAGGCTTAAAACAAATCAAACCATCCAAAGTTAAGAGAAGTATAATACGAAATCAAGATTTTTGCAAAAGGCATATTATCCATGACAAATGATTGTTCAGGAAATTAAATAACTTAACCATTTAGAAAATAACAACAGAGTACGTAAAAGTCATTTATGGTCTGCCTTACACTCTTACGGTCTAAAAAATTACAAGGAAAAGGGGAAAAAGGGGCGGGGTCCACTCGCTCCCTAAATCTACATATTCGTTGGGGTGATGCTCCTCGTAGTCTTTTAGCCAACGCATGCCCTGGACGTACTCCTCTAAAAAGTGATAGCATCAGTACGACTTCCTCGTACTGAGCAAACCACAATGCCTCCGGAGAGGTAGCATACCCATGTAGGAAACATCATACAAGTACGGAATTCAAAGAGAATATATGCTCACATGCAAGGCCACGATTTTAAAACACACAACCACATGACATTTAACATTACGAGCTAGGTCAAAATCTCCATCAAAGGCATTTAAGGCATGCTTATAATTTCATAATCAATTTAACTAACTAACGACCATAAATTATGGCCTAATAGGAAGAATTAGTGATATTCCAAGCAATCTCACCAAGGTCAAGTCATTCCTATTCCGATTATTATAGAAGTATTATGGTGGGTGTCTGATCCGATTATACAATTCATAGCAATTCTCAAGTGGAATATAATCCCATATCACTCGATTATGACAAAGATCGTCAAGGAGGGTGGTACCAAAATAAATCACTCGATTCAGGGCTAAGCTCGCCAAGGAAGCTACACGACATAACAGTCGCCCATACTAAACCTCAGAACTCAAGACCTTAAGTACGTGTACTCCCTATAGGGTGTATGGAATACCTATAGAGCAGAATTGAGCCCCTTGACCCAAAGGCCCAAAACTATGCACTCGGCGGCCAAGTCCGAGGCACGATATTCCTTTCCAACTCGAGTCTTTCTCTTTAAGTAATTATTGTATTATGAAATTCTGGGTTATTATTTCCTTTTAGAAAGTCGAGATTCACAACGTTCAACTTAGTCACCCATCAACAAACAACATCACATCCAAAGACCACAAGGTCGCAACCATTCCAAGCCAACATCGCCTAGGGTTAGGCTTATGCCATAGCCCGATTAATTATTCGATTCAAAGTTCAAACTAATTATCCAATTATTCCCAACATTTATTTTAAGTCCAACACTTAATTTAATTAATCCATTTATCCACTTTGGAACACCTTTTTTCCTTAATGACCAAAATACCCTTAAACATTCACCATGCATGATACACATATACACTCCTAGCATGCATTTCTAATTTCCCATAAATTCATGCAATTTCCACGAATAACTTTCAAATACGATCATGGTATATAAAATTTACATTTCTATCCCTAGAACACACCACACATAATAATCACCATTTAAGCACATTTATACTCTAAGTTAACATGCTATACATTAAAAAATTATCTAAATTATCCAAGGGACACATTTAATCTATTCACGGGTCTTACTCGAAACATGACATTATCGGTTGGGCTCAAATCCTAAACATGCACATTTCTCTTTTAGCATAAGTCCATATATGAGCATACACTTTTAATTTTTAGATTACTACCTAAGTATACAAAATTTTAGCTTGGTAACATATCTTAGTACCCTATCCATACTCATTTCATTTTCTTAGCATAAATCCATATTTGTGGTCATAAGCGTACACTCTTTAAATTTTAGTATATTATTTAGGCATGTGAAGGATTGCATGATAACACATGTTAATTTATATAAAATGATATTAATGTAGAAAAGGACTACAACATGCTCCAATTTCCCACAAACATATAATAATTTGATATATACATTCTATCATGATTTAATCCTAGCAACTAGCTTATCATTTTCACATAAAAATTCTACCGTCTTCGGGTTAGTTGGGTTTACCTTGATCTTCCTCCACAAATACTCTAAGCGAGGTCGAGGTTACCTAGAAGTGCATTCACCACCCAAACTACAAGCATTAGTCTTTATGCAAAAAATTAAATAATCAAAATACAACCTACACAAACTAATACTTGAAAATTATTAGGAAGAATAAATGAGGCAGCCGGTGCATTAATTTAAGCACCGAACCTACCGAAGATAGAGTGCTTACTTGGGGAAGGAAAATGGCTGCTTGGAGAAGGTATAACACAAGGTAAAAGTTGGAAAAGTTTTGCAACAAAACTCGGTGGAGGGGAGAGGGGAGTTTTGGGCTGCACTTACCTTTGTTTTCTTGCTGGAATTTAGGGAAGGGAAGAGGGGGCTGCAAGGAGCAACTTAGAGGGATTAAAGGGAGGGGGAAAGGGGCTGATATCTGCAGGTTGGGACTCAAATAAAAGGGGGGAAAAGATGGAGAGAAATGGGCTGCTACAAGGGTGAGTGGGGAAGGGTGTTGCAGGTTGGTTTTTGGGGGGGAGAGTTTTGAAGCTTTTGAGGAGGGAAAAGGGGCTGGTTGAATGCATGGGAAAAGAGGAAAAAGGAGCAATAGGTGGATAGAATAATGGGATAGGGGTGCAGGTTGAGAAGGGGGGGAGATACAGGTTGTATCTCGATGGAGGGGCTAGGGTTACGTGGGGTTTTGGGGCTGCATAAGGTTGGTGACGTGATGGCTATGGCTGCACTGATTTGCTTGTATTTTCGCAGGGAAGAAGGGCATGGGAAAGGAGGAAAATAGGTGGGTAGATGGAGGAAGGATAGGGTAGGGGTGTAGGTTGGAGGAAGGAAGGATGAGGCTGCAAGTTACGGGATGGGAGGTTGAGTGTTGAAGGGTAGAGGTTGCAGGTGGTGAGTGATGTGAGGGAAGATGGTTGAGTGATGGCTGCCAAAGTTTACAGGTTGGGGTGGCATGAGAGAGAGTGAGGTTGGGGGAGGAGAAGGGCTGTGTTTGGGGAAGAGGAAAGGCTGCAAAAGAGGGGGATAATGCTGGCTGGAAATGACTCATGCATGGGGAGAGAGGGAAGGTGACGGGTGCATGGCTGGGAGCTGCAGGTCATGCGACCTGCTGGGGGTGGTTTGGGCTGGGTTTACGTGGGGAAGAAGGTGGGAAAAAGGTGCAGGTTGATTATAGAAAAGATTAGGAAGAAAAGAAAAAAAACTCCTAAGGTAGTAGCTAACAAGAAGGTTGTTAGGAAAAAGAATTACCACTTAAACAAGGCTTAATCTCCTCCAAAAAGAAATCATGATACTATTATAATTATGACCAATATTATTATTATTATTATCATTATTTTATCACCTCCCCCTTTCTATTTTAATTACTCTCTTCTTATTATCGGTTTTATTAACGACATAAATTTTTTAACTTCCTCTACCCTTTTTTACATTTAATCGGGTTATTTTTATAACTCAATATTTATGGACCTACCCGAGACAACAAGGCGATTGTTAAAAAAAATAGAAATATTAATAATCTTATGGTTTACTTTGCCCACTAATCAAACTTTAAGTCTTACGAGTCTAATTTAAAGATTAATTAATATGGGGTATTATACGTAAATAATTTCTTCTTCTATTATCTCGTAGTACTAGTTCTTTCCTAATGCCCATTTCCTCTATATCCAATTGAGAATTAATATATGCCATCTTTATTCTTTCATGGAACATTAAGTAATATACCAACAAGGCTATCGCAAATATTTTTCTTAATATGCATCACATCGAGGGCATGCCTCACATATATGGATTCCCAATACAAAAGGTTGAATAATATAGAAATTTTCTTCCACTCAACTGACGGAGGATTATCTTTATTCTTAATCTGAAACTACACCTTCAAATATTTCATCTTCATATACACTTGTCTACTCGTCTAACGGATTGGTTTATGCCCTTATTTTGGAAAGATATTGAAAGCATTCCTTTGCCTATGTTAATGATGATACATTGGTAACAATCTATGATGTCTGAGCAAAATAGTTTTTCAGTCATGAGTTAACTAAACAAATGAAGTATTATCCTCACATATCCCGCATGCATAATCACCTTTCATAATATAACCTAAAAAGGTACCATATGCCGAAAAATCCCTTACCAATGCTCTGAAGGTAAAATTTTCCTCACCATATGCATCAAAGAAATCTTCACCCGTGTCCCATAAGAACTTCAACTCATCATTCAACTTCTCTAAATAAACATTAATATCATTCCCTTGTTAGTTTGGCCCCAAAATGAATAAAGATAACATCATATACTTGTGGGTCATGTAGAGCCAAGATGGTAGTTTTTATATAACCAAAGTACTATGTGTGCCTTGATTGTGTGGATTCATACCATCCATAGAAAGTGAAAGACAAAATTATCTTGGTTCTTTGCCAAATTCAAGAAATTAACCATCAGTCATCATCCATTGTGGAGAGTTAGATGGATGTCTTTGAAGCCCATCATCTATCTTCATATTATCATGCCATCTTAAGTTCTTCACATCTTAGACATCATTAAACATTCGCTTGAATCTTGGAATTATAGGAAAATACCATAACACCTTAGATGGCATATTATTCCTCTTATATAGTGGTGCTTTGCATTCATCATTAGGAAAATTATCTAAACATGCATATTTGTTGAGAAATGATATACAGACATTACGGCATGCATGTATATTCTCAGAGCTCATACCTATAGATGAAAGGATCTTCTTTGCTTTAGAAGTATGATTAGGTATAATATTATTATCGGGAAGCATTTTTTTCACATGTGATAATAATTCCATGAAACTTTTATCACTCCATTTTTTACATGCCTTTATGTTGTACCTTAAATTAGTGGATAATCTAGTAAACATATTACAATCATCATAAAATTTATTTTCTGAGTCACTCAATAATTGATTGAACATCTTTGGATAATCCCAAACACTTTCCTCAACCTTCTGAGTTATCTCCTCTAATGAATCACCCTAATTGTTGTCAAATGATCCACTACTATCATTCCTACCTTCCTTATTATCATATCCACACTTTGTCTCACTATGCCATGTCTAATGAGTGTAACTTGTATCAATTATGTAAAGAAACAAATGATCTCAAATCATTAGCTTCGACACAATGAATGTAAGCACAATTCAAACAAGAAGAGAGTATTCTACTAGCATCCTGAGTATGTTCTACTGTAAAATTGATGAAAAATTTAACTCATTTGTCATAATCTCTAGTTAAACAATTTGCAGACATACATTTTTGATCCATAGTTTTTCAATCTATAATTATCACATGAAAAATATTATAACAAATCAATTCAAATCTACAAACTAATTCACATATTTCTCTTGCTTAGAAATAATTAATATTTGTATAATGTATCGTTCTATTTTGAAGCTATATATATAAACAATTCCAACATGTTTCCATCTACCTTACCAATTCACAAGTCACTCATGGTTATAAAGACTTCATAATTCTGTAATATATCATTTTATTATATTTCTGTATATACATATCATTCAAATAAGGGAATAAAATATACCAATATGCAATTTTTCTTGCATAGAAAGAGTTCATATGTATATACATATCAAAAATTTATAAAAGGGTTGGAAATTCAAAAGTAAATACAGATTATTCATTTAAAGAATGATCCAAAAACTAATAAGAAACCTAAGTTAATAACAATAATATATACATCAAAGGTTGCTACAACCCAAAAACCAAACTAAGAACACCCTTATCCATCCTATGGCATTCGTCTATAGCCATAGCTAGGCTGACTAGAACCTTTCACTCTTAGATTACACTTGTCTTGATATGTCATCTACTCCCTTAAATAATCAATGGATATTTCACTCACAAATTCTTGAGGGTAACTAGGGTGGATACTTGGCATTAGGTTATGATAAAACCTCTACTCGTCATCTATGATTATCATCTTTCTTGTCATCCCATCATAATCCCTCGCAAGCACCTCACCGTCAACAATTTTTGGGTGTGGTGTATCTGTATATTTGACAAAAAAATATAAATAACTAGCTAATTCCCTTGATCATATAATAATCTTAGGCAATATCAAAAGCAAATGATATGATCTAAAATAGAATGGATCATAGTACGACTTGCTTAACAACAACTAATGATGCTCCTTCTATAACCATATGATATGACTTTGGAAACTTGAATTGGGTTCCATGCACAAATATTTTGGAGGTATGTACATAATAGGAAACATTTTCATCTCAGTAGTCCACTACCTTTAAAAGAGAAAACCACAAAATCATATTACTAAGATTTTAGTTTAACTTCTTAAATTGTAAAATATGAAAAATCTATACAAAATTTATTTATTTATTTAATCAAATCAAGTGCATCAATGGTACAAAACTAGTTTATTTGAAATTAATATCAACGGCATTGATATTGTCATGTATGCATAAACATATAGCGGGGAAAACATAACATGCAACTAAGAGACATAATAATAGAACAAAAAATACAATAAAGGTGAACATACACCATACAAACAAAAATAAACATAATACCTACTAAATATCATGCATTCATATATTTATAATAAAAGAAAATGAAAAAAAATTATACCTAGCTAAGTAAATGTTTCTCGGGGTAGGGAGGCTGCGTGGAAAGGGGCATGAATGGTAGGAAAGGGGCATGCAAGGGAGGTACGAGGTGAGGCATGGGAAAAAGATAGACAGATAGGCAGTGCAACCTTGTTAAGAATAAGACACAAAAATGATGATGATGATTAGAGGAGAAGGAAGCCAATCATTGAAGAGCAAAAGGAAGGAATGACAGCCATAACTGGTGAAACAAGGACAACTATCAGGCAAAACAAAGTGGAGGACTTAAAGAAAGAGAGATTTGAACTTTCTGTCGTAGATGTAAAAAGCGAATACGGAAGGGAGAGATGTTTAATGTGCTAGTTTTGATAATAATTAGCATATAACTGGTATCAAAACACATTTTTATAATAATTCATAGAATAATTGTTATTAAAACATGGAGCCATTTTGGTTTTGTTAATAATTTATTTAAAATAGTACCCTAAACAAAGGATGCTTTCAAATTATTAACGGTTAATGTATGGAACCATTATTAAAAATTTCTTCGTATTCTTGCTCCTCAATTTTCATGTTTTTATTAACGTTTTACAACAAACCATCATTTTATGTGCTGTTATTAATTATCAATTTCATAGTAGTAGTATTTGTGTAATTAATTAATTTATGATGTGTAGCTAAATAATTCCTACTAGGGCTAGATGAAAGTGCTATACTATGGTGTACGATTTTATAAATTTCCTTGTTTCATAAGATTTTCTTTTGACTCAATTTTTACTATTATCATTTATATATATGGTTTTCTCACGTTTAATTTATATGATACATACCTTGTTTTGGATTTCTTATAGTGACAGTATATAGGATTATATATTTTCTTTTTGACTATATAAATATACTAGAATTCATATTTATAAATTACAGCTAGGTTGGATAACAATTTACTTAATTGTTTTGTGAATCTATCGAAAGAAGTGGAACACTTCAATACATGTAGGTTGAAGGAGAATAATGCAACTAGATACTCTTGAGATATTATTTTGGGCACTTATATTGATATCCTTCCACTAGTTCTTAATGCATTGAATCAATTTAAATATAGGAGCCAGTTGTTGTAACTTTATTGGTAGTATTTAATATTGGTGCTTTGTCATATTAATCACTTTTGGGAAGTAATATAAAATGTATACCCTTGATTATGGCACACACCATAGCTAATCTCTTTCTCATGATTTAAAGGTGATTTATGAATTATTTTTATATTTTGATCTAGTAAAGTGGTGGATTTTAACCCCTAAATCCATATTACTATTATTATTAGTTTTTCTTATTTTTTTTATTTATTTTTTGTGGGAGTTTAAATTTTTAGTTAGTTTTAATGTTTTATTTTATTTTTATGATTCGAAAATAAAGGTGTGCCCTCTCAATCTCTAGTATAAAATAATACACTTATTTACCAATATTATAATTGATAATAAGAGGGTTTAAATTATGTTCCAGCTATAATCACAATAGAGGTTAGAAGATACCATGTGGAAAGTTTAGACCAAATAGAAGAGAGAAAAAGTGAGGGTTTTATTATGATTTTGATACCCTAAAATAAATACATAACCCTATATATATAGGGGGTAGAACAATGGGGAAGCAAGAGGTAAAATACAATGTGCTCAAGAACAACAAATTTCCTCTATCATGCATAATGGACTCACCTAACATAGAAATGATATAGAATACTAGGTTGATACCGGCTTGAGACTAAGATGAGTATGTGTGGAAGTTTTTGGGTTGAATTTTGTCATTTGGCTAACCTTTTAATGGTCAATAATATTAGTTTGGGAAACACCTATATCATCAGTCCATTAAAAAATTTATCCACAATGTTAGGTACTTCCCTAGGGGTAAATAATCTAATCTTTCGTTATATTACCAACGATCAAAATTATCCTCTAATTTTATGGTTTAGACAAAATAGGGTATGATTACATTACCAATGATCAAAATTATATGTTTAAACATGCTAACCTAACAAGTTCTAATACAAAATAATAATAATAATAATAATAACAATAATGTCTATAAATACTGATAGATAAGGTAACTCATTAATATGCACTTACACATAAAGATAAATAAAGTTATACAAAAAAACCATCAAACATTTTTTTAATAAAGTTACACATAAGAGACCAATAGACCCTTACCAATAAATTTACATGGAAATCATTAGAAACTTTATGTATTTTGTATCGAGTAATGGTAGGCCAACTTATTTATGTGAAGTTCGCTAAGATGTCTTGCTAAGGGAAAAAACAATACTATGCCAATCTCATCATTTTTCATAAAATTTAAATTTTAAATTTTGGTAATAAATAAGATAGTACACTTTCCTAGATCATTAAAGGCCATGCATTTTAACGCTAGTATATTGTATAAGAAAAGGCGGTAATCAAATCTTTGATTTGATGGTCTACCATTTTCAAAGATGATATTACCAAGATAATTCTATTCGTAATGAAAACACATATCCTAAAAAGATACTCATTTTCCTAATAAAAATGAAGTAATTTCAATCAGCTGATATCATTATATATAAACCCCTTCATAACCCTCATTCCTTTTCTCTATATTTACTACTCTTCATCTTCTTTTAACTGTTGAGCTCTATATCTTGAAATCTAAAACATATGAATCACCATGTATTTCCTTCCTAATTAACTCAAGCTCAAAAGTATGAAACCGAGTTTATTGATAATGATTGGAATTCCCTCCTGCTAGTAAAAATATGCATAAAAAACACACATCATGTGATTTATCAACTTTCCCATAAGAACTTAGGTAATTCCCTAAAACAAGGAGTTGCTAAAGAATTTTTTTGATGTGTTTTATCATAGTAAAGGAAGTTTGGATCAAAGAATGATGTGTAGAAGATGTCACCAGGAAATTAAGCAAAATAAACAAAGGATTAAGATTGATTATAGTCAAAGAAATCAAGTTGCAAAAGTAGGCGTGCTTGCTAGATTTGAACCAGGTTTCAAATATGTTGTGTTTGAGTTCAATGGAAGAAGGAAATTATCCCATACCTTCCTTGCTCAATGTCAACTCAAAATGAGAGATATAGATGCCAGCTAGCTATGGTCAAATTTTTCTTCAAATTCTTATTCATTCTGCTCTAATTTATGCATACAAGTGAGGTATATATAGGTAAGAAGTTCTAGCTTGAGTTCGAAGCTCTCCAGTCAGTCCTTCACCTTAATTCAAGCCCATTAGTCATGGTTGAATTAAGCCCATATAACCTTAATCATAAGCATAATATCATTGGTTAAATGATACTAAGGATTAATATTACAAAGGTACACAATTAACTATGATACATACATGAAATTATATCGAACCCCAACTTACATAAATTACACTTAGGGTTAGGGTTTATAACATGTTAATACAACTAATGAATATCGTTACCATATCTTCTTTTTGTAAAGTATCATCCCTTGTATGCCATAGTCTTGCATGATTTGAATACTTGTACACATTAAAATGTATTAACATCTTCTTCATGCAAATATGTGACATACTTACAAGAACAACTTGAATGGTTTTCAATATCAAGCATATAAGAATTATCAAGAATATTTAACATGATAGGCTCCAACATTAAGAAAGGTAATCCTTACTTACCTTGAGAATTAAGATGAACATGATAATCATTAGATTCATTAGATGCTCCAGCATCATTTTTGCTAACAAGTGTAACCCCATTTTATATCAATAAGATAAGTCAGTGAAAACAAATTGGAAGAGAAGGCTAGAAATGCTCCCACAAGTGAAGAATTGGTTGTGGCATTGAGGATTCATGATTTGTTCAAATATTTTAGCAATGGAAGTTGTGAATAGGTGGTGCTTGTTGTTATTATAACACCACAACATTCACTACTAAAAAAAAATATTTTATCATAAGCATGGTAGCAATATATTTGGGTGTTACCACCATCCTTAACATAAGTCAGCATTATTTTACCATTTTAATATTGAATATATAGCAAAATAGGTAAAAAAAAATTAAACATGATAAATAGAGAATGAGAGAAATTCATAAACTAAAACACTTGATTGGAGGTTAACTCTAGATATAATATCAAAAGACATAAAAAATGGTACCATGGAACAAATGACACAAAAAGGTATCTTGAAAAAAGATAACAACTAGATAACATAACTCTATGTTCAACCCTAAGGACAAATGATCACTCCAACCCTAATAAAAGCATCATAAGGAAGGAAGTCATACAATAGATCATCATTGACCTACATAAAACCCTATGGGCTATCAATTCATGGGAATAGGTAACAAATATGAAAAGCATGATCACCATGCTAGTACTGTAACACCCCCAAGTTTACTACTGAAAAATTTCGTTTAAATCAAAAGGTTTAGCGGAAGCGAAAGAATTAAAACCGTAAACTTGGGGGTATTACAGCCACACTTAGTACCAGACCGGTTCATTCCTACCGTTCCGGTACTAAGTGCTAAGGCTAAATCCGATCATCAATAAGTATGAAGTATCATAAAATGCAAGACGACATTTAGCATAAATCGTTAATAAGATATAAGTCAAATAGAAGTTTGAATACGATTTAGGATTACAACCCGATAATACTTTTTCTTTAAAAACGAGAAACGTAATACAAAATATAGCTAACAAAAGAATCCCCAAAAAATATCAGTATCCAGATCGCCTACTCACTCAAGTCAAGCCTTCCACCCCCAAAATAATAACCGATCAAACCTGCATAGGAGGTCTGCTCCCCACCATTGGTGGATCATCACAGGACCCATTCAATCAAGGTAGTATCAGTACGGGTCCAATACTGAGTAAGGGCGCTGGTGCGCTAAGGCCAAGCATACAATCATACCACACAGCACACATAGTACAATCATATAGACAACATGCGATAACCCGCAAGATAAGGTCTGAATACTTTCCGGTGACTTATTCTTTATCCTCGTTAATAATATGTCCATTTCACACATATTCTTTAATAATCCATGTAAGTGCGGGAGCCCCACTATTATAGCCGGTGGACCAGAAATCAACACTTAGGGTAGAACGCCTCTTACCACTATTATAGCCTATGGACCGGAATCAACACCCAATGTGGATCGCCTCTGGCCACTATTATACTCGGTGGACCGGACTGGCCTTGACTTACATGGTGTTTCGCTGTAAGTACTTAGTATTTTCCCATGGATTACTTCATTCATATTCATTCAAGCATTCTTCATTAATCCATGTGAGTGCGGGAGCCCCACTATTATAGCCGGTGGACCGGAATCAACACCAAGGGCGAAACACCTCTGGCCACTATTCTAACCGGTGGACCGGACTGGCCCTGACTCACATGGTGTTTCACTGTAGGTACTTAGTATCTTTCCTGTGGATTAACTTATTCGTTTGGGTCTGTCGAGCCCGAATTCCCCACTATTATACCCAGTGGACCGGAATAAACACTCAGGGCAGAACGCCTCTGACCACTATTATAGCCGGTGGACCGGAAACAAACACCCAGGGCAGAACGCCTCTGGCCACTATTCTAACCGATGGACCGGACTGGGTCTGGCTCAACAGTCTTTTGCTTTACGTAATTAATGTCTTATCCATGTCTTATTGAATCACATCACACCTTTGACATGCATAAATCATTCTCTTTATACTGTACACATCACAACTAATAAAAACCCACATTCATAACTACACTTTAATCAATAAATACACATGATAACACCAACAACTCTAAGCAGCCATAAACGACCCTAATTGTCCACACCAAACCGTGGTTACCCACTCTTAACCCTATTTTACCATAAAAACCATACTTAGCCATCCCAAACCTTAATTATCCTCAACAAATCACAATTAGCTACTCCAACCCTACTTAATCACGACAACCTAGAGTTAATCACTAATACCACCATACAAACCCTAATATCATCATGCGGCCATTAATACCACCATGCAACCATCAATACCGCCATAGAACATTAATACCACCATACAAACCATAACACCACCATGCAAACCCTAATACCACCGTAAGCCATTAATACCACCATGAAATCACTAATACCACCATACAAACCCTAATATCATCATGCGGCCATTAATACCACCATGCAACCATCAATACCACCATAAACATTAATACCACCATACAAACCATGACACCACCATGCAAACCCTAATACCACCGTAAGCCATTATTACCACCATGAAACCACTAATACCACCATACAAACCCTAATATCATCATGCGCCGATTAATACCACCATGCAACCATTAATACCGGCATAGAATATTAATACCACCATACAAACTTCAAGACTCCCATGCATGGTTCCCAACTCTCATTTATTTCGGACATTCCTCCCACTTAAATCTTCTCTCATAGATGATGAGGTACTTAGGTCAACCTCATATCCCCCTTAGTGGTCTCACTTCCCATTTATTTCCGGTCATCCTTATATTCCCAACTCACATTACCATTTATCCTAACATGCATGTCCTAGAGGGCCATAACATAATACATCATAAACATCATACATATACATGTCATGCTCATGTCATGGAAGCACATACAACATACCTTAATCTCCAAGCTGCGCTACACATAAGACAAGTTATACACAAATCATATAATACATGGCATAGCATGGCATGCACAAGATTCAACACATCCATGTCACACATAGCACAAGGCCATTAGCTTCGTCCATACCTAAGGTGACGCCGGGCTTGGAGCACGCTCCTCTAACTCCTTAGGGCTTTGGTCGGGATTACCTATAAAAGGGGGGAAATGCTAAGTATTAGTTTCCCTTATAAGTACCATAATCCCTTATTCTAGTTTAGGATTAGAGTTTTTATTACTAAAGAGTGTGTTATAGAAAAACTAGGGTTTTTACCTTAGAATTAGTATACTAAATATTAGTAGTCAAAATATATTTATTTTTGATACTTATTGTTACACTTATTTTATTAAACCCATTAGTTCTAGTCTTTTAGTAATAGAGTTTATGCTAGCTTTAGGAAAATAGTGTTAGTATTAATAAAATAGTGACACTAATGTCTAGTGATAGAAACCCTAGCATTTTAAGGCCAAGTCTATTAATGGTGTCATATTTGAAATGATATTATAAGGTCACAATATTACAAGTAAACTATTCCTAAGGGTGATAATGATAATAGTTGTATATTCTTGAAAAATAAAAGGGTTCAAATGCTTTTGATTACAATAATAAGGTAGTGACAGTAGTAATAATAGTAATAGCTAATAATAGTGTCCTAGTAATGAGGTTAGGGTTAATGTTAAATGGTATGGTAATAAGGTTCAAGTACTCTTCTTAGTTAACAACCACATGATATTTACTAGCTTGAGTTAAGTAACATGGATAAGAGCAAGTAGTATTATTGTTAACAAAATGATAAGGGTGTTAAGTATAATAATAATAATAGTAATAATAATAATAATAATAACACTAATAATAACGATAATATTAATAATACTCCTAGTAGTGATGGTAATAACAATAATACAACCAAAAAAGGTTTAGCAACCACAATAATAACCGTAGTAAGGATAATAGAAGTAATAATAGTACTATTGTTAATAATGTTAATACTAATAATTATAAAAATTAAGATTAAAGTTAAGTATAGTAGAAGTTAGGGTTCAAAAGGGGATGTTAGTATTAGCAAGAAAGTAAGAACATTAATAATAGAGACAATAATAATGGTAATAATATAATAATAATAATAATAATAATAAAAGTAATAATAATAATGATAATAATAATAATAAGTATATTAGTATTAATATTAGTAGAAAATAGTAGCAGTTAAATAAAATGGTATTAGGGTTTGGATGAGTGGAGAGCCACCTAGGGTCGGTGGTGGTCCGGCGGCGGCGCGTGGCGGCGGTGGAGGTGGAGAAGAGAGGAAAAGATGGAGGTGGTGGGTAGATGGGAGGGGAAATGAGGAGTTTGAGGTGGGGAAAGAAACAGTAGGTGAAGTGGAGTGGAGTGAGGGTGGTGGCGTGGCAAGGGGTGGCGGCGCGTGGTGGTTGGCGCTGCGGCCGAGGGTGGTGGAGAGAGGTGGGAGATGAGGGAGGAAGGAGGAGAGGGAGGAAGGGGAAGATGGAGGTATGAGAAGGTAGAGGGAGGTCTGCTGGGCATTTTGAAGGGTGGAGGGGGCTCTGGTGGCGGCTAGGTTAGCGGTGGAAGGCGGCGCAAGACGACGACGGGCTGGAAGGGGCTGCTCGGGGTAGCAAATTTGCACGGCTTGGGTGGCTTGTGCAAGGAAAATTGAGGGATGAGGAGGGCTTGGTTAGGTGGAGGGTGGTGCAAGGTGGGGTTCTGGGCGGCGCTAGACCGGCAGCATTGGGGGACGGCGGCGACGACGCGTGTGATTGGGCGACTGCGAGAGGGAGCAAACCCAGGGTTTCGGGGTTCCAAATCCCAAATCCAGGTGATCAATGGGGGTATTTATAGGCAGGGTGGTCAGGCAAGGCCAAGGGGAAGAAGACAAGGGGGTGCAGGCGCCAGGTTGGTCGGCAGGCGGCAACTGCCATGGCAGGCGGTAGGCGGTTGCAGGAGAGAAAAAGGAAGGGTTGCAGGCCGCTGAGGAGGGAGGACAATGCTGGTTGGGGCCAAAATGGGGAAACAAAACGACGGGAGAGAGAGAGGGAGGCAGGCTCGCCAGTGTCGGGGCAGTGCCGGCAGCGCAGGTACGCGTCGCTGCTGCCGTCTGCACGGGGAAGAAGAAGGGGGGAGAAAGGGGGTAGTCGACGGTTCAGGGGAAGGAAAAAGGGAGGGGGAACCGGCCGGGCGGCAGCGGTTATTTCCCCCATTAATGAAATGCGGCGTTTTGAAGAAAGTTTTGGGCAAAACGCAACGTCCTCATCGGTCTAGCAACGGTTACTTTTTTCCTTATTGCGACACGGCGTTTCAGCGACTCTAGCGCCAAAACGCAGCATTTTGTTCCACGGGCGGCTGGGCTCGCAGGGCCGCGGGCGAGAAGAAGGAAGGAGAGGCGGGAAATTTGGGCCGCACGTAGGGAAAAGGGAGGAGAGGGATCTGGGTTGCGCAAGCCGGCCCAGTCGGGGGGGATGAAAAGAAAAGAATAAGTAAAGGAGGAGGAAGGAAAAAAAAGAAAAGAAAGGAGAAAAGGAAAAAGGAAAATGGAGAAATGATAAAATTGGTTGGGTTGGAGGTATTTGGGTCTTTATTTGTTTATATATTTAATTTAGATATTTAATTTTAATAATAATTATTTTAAGTATAATAACTAAATCCATTTTTAAATTAGTTAGGCTATTTTGGATAAATTGTCCTTAACTTCCATGTTAATTAGTAAAATGTCTAAAATTTTATAAATAATTTATTTATTGATTTATCTTTATTTTCCTCAATTAATTTCCTCTTTATTTAATAAAGTAACCTATTTTCTTAAATTTTCTCTAATAAATCATTATTTTCCATAATTCCTAAATTAGGATTTTTGGGCTATTTCAAGTACTGAGTAAGGTGACAATATAGCTGATAAAGGGAATAAATACATAAAATAATTCATCAAGTGAAAACCTTAAACTTGAGATAATGTGAGAAAATAGTTTAATCTAGATTTTAGTCATTAGATAATATATCTAACAAATTTCTCATTTATGTATGTGATGTAGGAGCATACACTCATGATTTGGCTTTCATAATCATGGAAGTAATTATTATTTAATTGGAAAGTGCCTCCAACAAATGTGAATACTAATGGATGGTTACGTTGCTATAACTGTAACAAACAAGCAATTAAGTATCTGCATGCATGTGCATAGCATGCATTGAATGAGTGACCACCTGCATGGGGAGTTTATTTTTAGACTTGTCGAGCACTAATATTAATACTAGCTAATTAATTATTTTAGTAGTATAGTAGGATACTAAGTAAAGCATAAAGTAGCATAAAGTTAAGATAAAGGTAGCATAATATCTTTTAGCTTGGAATATTTTGAATTATGCTTTTAGCTAGTGGTAGAATAGCCATAAGCAGCCATAAAAGGCATGATTATAAGGCATTGAAGTTGAAGGTCTATATTAAAGTTGAATACAAGTGAATCCTTTGTGAATTTAATATAAGTTAATCAAATTTATGTGAAGAATTTAGCTTAAAAGTTTTAATCTCTTTGTTTATGTAAACTAGAGATTAATTTATATCTTTTTTACTCTCCATAATCTATAATTTTTCCATACATAATTATCATCCAAATACCACACTAATTTTAAGCTTAGCATCATTAATATACCATTGTTGAATGCATATAATAATTACCACAAATAATTCGAACCATCACCATTGGGAAACCATCACCATCGAATCATATGTATTTTGTTTGAATTATCGCCACCATCTTTCCATCCTATTTGAATGTGTTAAACCATAATACATTTTTAACCAGTCTTATTCTAAATATTATCATCACAACTTAAGCATATGCTCACCAATTTGAGAAATCCATCCTCATACGCACTTCAATTTTGGTATCAAAGCCTTAGATTGGTGGTATTATACTCAATATTCAATCTATCTTTTGTGATTCTTGATTATCCTTCAAGAGAGTGCCTTATCTTTAAGAACTCAAATAATTCATCAAGAAAATACAAAGGAAGTGAGCACTCAAGGGCATGTTTGGGAGAGTAATAATTAGTTAGAAAGGAGGAAAGATGTAGAACCAAAGAGAGGACTTGAGGGATGTTCTCAAGACCTTGATGGACAAAATCAAGGAGGCTAAATTGCATGTGGGGAGAATAGAAGCTTCATAAGTCCATGGTTCCTATGTACAACAACAAAACCAAAGGGAGAAAGTAGAGGAAGGCATATGAGAAGGGAAAAAAATCAGATGGAAGAAGAAGAAGAGGACGTGGGAAATTATGTAAGGCCATATGACACCTTGAGAAAAACTTATGATGATGTGGGAAAAGGAATATTCTTTGATCTTCCCATATTTAAAGGTAATAATGACCAAGAATCTTTTCTCGAATGACTATTGACACGTTCCTATCCGCAAGTGCACGGGGTCAGAGTAGAAGTCAAGGTTGATCCCACAGGGATTGGTGAATGACCACTAGGACAATGATAGAACTTAGCTATGTCTACACTATGAGATGATATGAAATAATAAATTGTAAGCTAAAATAACTAAGCTAAAAAGAAAGTAAAATAGCACTCAAGTGACTCAAATAATTAGAAGAGCTTAGGTTTCGGTTCATCGCCCCTAATCCTCACATGTAATCGAATATCACATCACAAAATAATTCAATAATCATAATCAATCATGCCAACAAGGATAGAAAGTGTTGTGCTTTCTCAATCCACAACCACCCTATTACATATCTATGGCCCTAACTATCTTTAGCTTAGAGTCTAATAGAATATAACTAAATGTTCCTCCTTTATTGTTGTAGAGGTTAAATTGATCATCCCTCAACCTAAAATTTAATCTCCCCTTGTGCTATTGGGTCTAATACTGGATTATCTCTCAATATCACCGGTATTTCCCACAGCAAAAATCGGAACCCGACCGTCGTTCATAAATGCGTCAATTAATCAATAACACAACACATAGATTATGAGTTGAATAAAAAAGGATGCAATAATTAAACACATTAGGATTGGGGAAAATTCCCCATTACCTTAGCACAAGATCTATCCCATTAAATTCATAGCAAGAATATTAAAAAGAATAAGAGATTCCATAGATAGAGAAAAGATCATTAGATCATACCCTTGATGCTCACAAATTCTTGCAAAAATTTAACTTCTTGAACCTGGGTCTCTAATTTACAAGATAGATCTAGATGAATTGGGGAAGAGGATAGAGAAGATAGAAAAGAAAGGGATTGGAGGATTCATTGAGATATTAGAATGAGAGTTTTTATATTACCGCCTCATGGATCCCTAGGGTATTGATAAAGATGGGCTTCCCATGTCAGCTTTGATTATGATGCATAGTTTGACCATAACATTTTTATCATAACTCCGATTAAGCTGATTTTGGATGAGTTGGAAAGATATTAAAAAGATATACAACTTTGATGTTGAAAGCTTCTCCAAATTCAAAATTTTTCCTGGTTTAAATTCCACCTCTTTCAGACCCATATACTTTAAGTATGCGTTCTTGCTTTCATTTTATTCTAGAATTTACATTTTAGCTCTAAATCTCTTTCCACTTTAACTTTGGATCCTCTTTTCTCCTCTTTTCTCCTTTTTTCTCCCTTTAAGCTTATTCTTTTTTCCATCCTTCATGATTTTTTTTGTTGCTTGAGACCCTACAAAATTTTCACAACACAAAGGCAGTAATAAGAACAAAAAGGGAGAATTCCAACTGAAATTAGAGGTAAAAACTCTTATAAACCTTAGGAATAAGATGAAAAATTCACACTTATCAACTATAAATTGTTGAAATTATTTTTGAGTATAAGGAATTTGATGACGAGAAACTATGCTAAATAGTAATATTAAAGTTTAAGAAATTTTCTAGAGTGTGGTATGATAATTTAAAAAGGAGATTGAAGAGAGAAGGAAAATTAAATATTAGATCATGGGAAAAATAAAAAAAAAGAATTTGATGAAGAAATTTGTGCCTTGAGAATACGAGAATATATATATATTTATAAAAATTACTACATTGAGGTAAGGGTTACTTGGAGTTGAAGAATACATTCATGAGTTCAAAAGGTTAGCTCTAATATGTCATGTCCAAGAATAAGAAAAAAGGTGTGCACGATTTATTGGGGGATTAAATATTAATCTTTGGGAGAGGCTAGATGTGTACCTTTATGAAGTATTTGAAGACCTATCCATGTTAGCCATCAATATGAAGAAAGAGTTGAAGAGAACAAAGCCATCGAGCAAGTCAACCATTGCTCCATATGATTCGACTCACAATGGTGGGTCAAAGCCACCAATTTTTCAAGCTAAAAACCAAGACAATGTTAGGATGTTCACTTGTGAATAAAAGCGAAAGGATTAAGTGGTCGATAAGGTCAACAAGCAATGCTTCAAATGTATAGGTTATGGCCACTTTGCTCGAGATTATCTAAACTAAAGGGCATTGACTTTGGAAGAGATATCAAATATGGAGTGAAGAAAATGAGGAGCTTGATGAAGAACTAGAAGAAGAAAGTGATATCCCAGTGGATGCTATAGAAGAAGGCCAAGTGGATTGCTATGTGTTGAAAAGGGTGCTTTAAGTACAACAACAGCCTTTAACTACTCAATGGGTGAAGATTTTCAATGCTAAGTGTATAGTGGGTGATAAAGTGTGTGAAGTCATCATTGATAGTGGCCCATGCACTAATGTTGTTAGTGAGAAGATGGTGAAAAAGATTTATTTGGAGACCAAGGGTCATCCATGAACATATTAAGTCGAGTGGCTCAACAAAGGCAAAGATGTAAGGGTAAACCAACAAACTGTTATTTCTTTTAAGATTAGAAATTATTTTTATATTATTTTATGCAATATTCTACATGTACATGTTTCTCACATTTTTTTGGGGAGGCCTTGCTAATTTGATAGGAAGGTTGTGTATGATAAGGTCCTTAATGAGTATGTGTTATTCAAGAGTCCAAAGAAGTTTAGGCTTGAACCTACTCTAGATAGGGAGGATTTGGTTTTGAGGAATGAAAAAGGGGGAGGGAACCGAGAGCATGTAACAAAAAAATATATGTCTAGTGTAGGAGGGGAAGAAAGAAGATTTGTGTGGAGTTGTTGATACTTAAGCCTTATGAGATGATTGAAAAAAATAAGGATGAGGAGATATGATATGCATTTGTGGTAAAAAAAAGGTCTAACAGGGGGAGAATGATATTATGGATCCAAAATTGTAACAAGTGTTGAAAGAGTATGAAGATGTTTTTCTAGAATAGTTGCCAAGTGGTTTACCTCCTTTTAGTGGTATTGAGCATGCTATTGATCTTATGCTAGGCGTTACATCATCAAATAAGCCATCTTATAGATGCAATATAGAGGAGGCTAAGGATCGACAGAAACAACTGAAATAGTTGCTAGGCCAAGATTATATTCATGAGAGTATAATTTTATGTGAAGTTTTAGCTTTATTAGTGCCCAAAAAGGATGGTACGTGGAAGATGTATATTGATTCAAGAGCCACTAACAACACCACAATCAAGTACAGATTTCCAATGCATGATTGAATGATATATTAGATGAAATGCATGGTGTAAAGGTGTTCTCAAAAACTGATCTTAGAAGAAGTTATCATAAAATGAGGATAAAGGAAGGGGACGAGTGGAAGACAAATTTTAAGACTAGGTATGGGTTGTATGAGGGGTTAGTGGTGCCATTTGGGCTTTCTAATGCACCAAGTTCCTTCATAAGGTTGATGCCGGAGGTACTTAAACCATTCCTTGGAGTCTTTGTTGTTGTTTATCTTGATGATATCTTGGTATATAGCAAGAGTGAGTTCAAGCACGTATAACACTTGAAGAGGACATTTGATAAGCTTAGAGAAGTGAAGCTCTATGGTATGATGGAGAGGGTAATTTTTCTAGGTTATATCATGAGTGATGATGGTATTCGAGGTGATTCTTTAAAGGTGGAAGCTATACAATCATGGTTTATTCCTAATAATGTCCACAAAGTTCGTAGTTTCCATGGGTTGGCCTCATCCATTAGGTGGTTCATCAAAGAAATCTCTACCATTACAACCTCTATCACACAATTGATGAAGGAAGGAGAGTTCCATTGGAATGATCAAATGACAAAGGCTTTTGAAGACTTAAAGATACAGCTTTCAAATGCACTAGTATTATATTTACCTTGTTTCGATAAATTATTTGAAGTAAAAAATGATGTGAGTGGTGTAGGCATTGGGGGTGTGCTTACACAAGGAAGGTATCCAATTTATTTATTTATTTAGAAGTTGAATGGTGCAAGACTCAACAATTTGACCTACGATAAAGAGATCTATGCTATTGTGCATTGTTTCAATGCATGGAGTCATTACTTAAGACCCATGTCTTTTGTACTTCATTTAGATCATGAGAGTTTGAATTACTTTCATGGTAAAAAGAAGTTGAGTCCAAGACATGCTAAGTGGATAAGCTTCTTGAAGACATTTGTGTTCTCT
Organism: Tamarix chinensis; assembly: GCA_030549775.1. NCBI lineage: Eukaryota > Viridiplantae > Streptophyta > Magnoliopsida > Caryophyllales > Tamaricaceae > Tamarix > Tamarix chinensis. The sequence continues at coordinate 84,903,055 of CM060176.1, read as the reverse complement.
TCAAGATATATGGATGGCAAAGAAAAGATCATAGTAGATGTATTATCAAGGAGGACCAAGTTACTGAACATGATGGATACAAAGCTTTTGGGGTTTGGGATGTTGAAGATTCAATATGCCATGGATGATGATTTTCCAATAATCTTTGATGATTATAAGAAATAAGGAAGTTATACAGCTTATGTTATTCAAGATGTGTTCTTATTCAAGAATAATAAATTGTGTGTGCCAAAGGCTTTACTTCAAGTCTGATTAATCTAAGAGGTGCATAAAGGAGGAATTATAGGATATTTTAGAGTTCACAAGACATTAGAGTTGTTTTAAGAACATTTCTATCAGTCGAGAATGCAAAAGGGCATATAAGACATGGTTTCTAGGTGTGCTACATCTCATAGGAGCAAGATTTTCTTTCATTAATGGCTATATTTACCTTTACCTATGCCTACTCAACCATGGGAAGGTGTTGGTATGGATTTATTTTAGGATTGCCAAGAACATAAAGAGGTGAGGATTTTATTAAGGCTGTTTTGGATCAATTTTCCTAGATGGTTCATTTTATTCCATGTCACAAGACCAATGATGCTACCCATGTTGCGGATTTATATTTCAAGGAGATCATGAGGTTGTATGGAATTTTAAAAATTATTTTTTCAGATAAAGATATAAGGTTCCTAAGTTATTTTTGGAAGACATTTTGGCATATATTAGGAACAAAGCTTTTATTTAGCACATCGCATCATCTTCAAACGGATGGAAAAACTAAATGTTACTAATAGAACATTGGGTACTTTGCTATGGGGATTGGCAAGTAAGAGTGCTAAGGATTAGGATGTCAAGTTAGCACATGTGGAGTTTGCTTATAAATTAACTCCTTCTACTATAACAAGCTCTAGTTCATTCGAGATAATATATGTTATTACTCCATATTTGCTAATGGATATGATGCCATTGAGAATGAGTGAAGTGAAGATTTATGATGCCCAAGAGAGAGTGTAGTTCTTTAAAAAAATTTATCAACAAATCAAGAAAAATATTGATTAGGTAAATGAAGTGTACAAGACAAGAGCAAACAAGCATAGGAGTCAATATGTTTTTCAACCGAGAGATCTGGTATGGTTACATTTGAGGAAGAAGTGATATCCTGATCTAAGGAAACAAAATCTTATGCCAAGGATGGATGGCTGATTTAAAGTAGGTCGAAAGATTGAAGAAAATGCTTATGATCACAATTTGCTAGATTCATATAGTGGGATATCAAGGACATTCAATGTTAGAGATATTAGCCCTTATTATGGCAATGAAAATTTGAGGGTAAATTCTAACCAACAAGGGTAGAATGATGTAAGAGAAAATAGTCAAGAATTAGCTTTCGTAATTATACAACCAATTATTCTTCTTTTGAAGAAAACGACTGGTTACGCTGTTAGAAACGTAGCAAACAAGCAGCTAAGTGTCTACATGCATGTGCATGGCATGCATAGATTGAGTGACCACGTGCATGGGGATTTCATTTTTTAGACTTTTCATGCACGAATATCAACATTAATTAATTAATTAATTAAGTGGTAAAGTTGGATAATAGGTTAAGCTTAAAGTGGCATAACGTTAGCATAAAGGTAGCATTATATCTTTTAGCTTGGAATCCTTTGAATTATGATTTTAGCAAGTGGTACAATGGCTATAAGTGGCCATAGAAGGCATGAGTAGGAGACACTAAAGTTGAAGATCAATATTAAAGTTCAATACAAGTAAATTTTGTGTTAGTTCAATTCAAGTTAATCAAATCTATGCAAATGTTTTAGCTTGAAAGTTTTAATTTCTTTGTTTGTGTGAATTAGAGATTAATTATATGTTTTCTACTGTCCATAATCCATATTTTTGCATCCATAATTATAATCCAAATCCCACTCTAATTTAAATTTATGTGAATCCCTAATTCTGTTGAAATATTAAAACCTTAAACTACCTTTCGAAACCCTACCACCTTTCATCAAAACCAAACAACACTTTATATTTTCTATTAAAATCAAACCCTGACCCTAACCCTAAACCATGATCTCATCCTTCATCTAAACCCTAACCTTTAAAGCTTAGCATCATCAATATACCATTGTCAAATAAATATATTAATTACCACAAATCATTCGAACCATCATAATTAGGAAACCATCACATTGAAATCATATCTCTTATTTTTGAATCATTACCACAATCATTCCATCCTATTTGAATGTGTTTAACCCTAATACATCATTAATGAGTCTTATTATAGTTATTATCATCACAACTAAAGCATATTCTCATCAATTTGAGAAATCCATCCTCCCATACACATCAATATGGCTCAATATCTCACTATTCTTAATCTATTATAGTGAAAAGAAACACCTCTATGGGAAACCAACACCTAGAGACTACTATTTAGATGGTGGGAAAACTTAAAACCTTCTAGGGTAGCACACTCATGGCTAATATTCTTAAACTAGTTGAATTTTCTAAAGAACCTTATGAGAAAAAATCTACATGGCCACTATTTTTAACCCTATGAAATAGGCTCAACACCTCCGTCTTATCTGACATGATATTTTATTTTAAGAGATTAATGATATAACACTCCCATTTTTACTACAAAAAAAAATTGTTTTAGACATTGTAGAAGTACCACCTCATATTATATAGGATAGCTGTCAGCTACCCATTCTATGTTAGATACAAAGCTAAGAAATCATATAAAACATAATTAAAATAGCATACAGAAGAATGATGATATATAAAATACACATACAAAAGAACAAATACAAAATAAGACATTGGCGATTCCATTAGTTTTCAAATATATGGTAGTAGGTTTATTTGAAATATAGAACTATAACGGTAAAAAAAAGGTAGGGTATAACCCCAAACCTAGGTTCATTAAAAACTAAATAACATTCTCTAAAAGTATACTTATTATTGACTAAGCCAAATTACCTCTTCAATGGGAATCTCAAGTATATGTTTTCTTAGTATAGTGTGGAGATCATATTAAACACATACCATCATGCTCATATAATGCATTAGAACTTCCTACCATACACTACTCAGATAATGTATGACTCATCATGCTTATCAACATACCATGAACATCATAGCACTACCTCGGAAATGGGTTTTAATAATGGTTATTTTATAGTTTTAATAACAGTTTTCAATCGTTATTGAATCACCCGTTATTATATCTTTAATAGTGGTTCATAACCGTCATGAAAAATTCACAAAAACCCGCGAATATGTGCGTAAACTTCATATTTAATAACGGTTTTTACTTAAAAACCGTTGTTAAAACGGAGCATTTAATAACGGTTTCCCAGTAAACCGTTGTTAAAAAAAAGGTTTTAATAACGGTTTATAAGAAAAAATCGTTGTTGAAAACCATGTATTAATAACGGTTAATACAAAAACCGTTGTTAAAACATGATCGAATTACCGTTTCGGTCATTGATTATGCGTTT